>OX387293.1:14280000-14485000 GCA_947562105.1 Shargacucullia verbasci
ATGGACGGATGGATGGATGGACGGATGGATGGATGGACGGATGGATGGATGGATGGACGGATAGATGGATCGACGGATGGATGGATGGACGGATGGATGGATGGACGGATGGATAGTATAAAAAAACACGAAGATCGGTATGTTTTAATATTTTTACTGACTTGGATATCGAGCCTTTTAAGCTGTGATCGATATTATATGTAAACAAATTGATGAATGCTACTTTTTATACGCGCACACGCTGATAAAAAAACAATTTCCATTAAACAAATCGGTCGCGTGGACATCACCCTCCTGAGAATATTCGTGGATAAAAAGCAGACTGACGTAGTGAGCATTAATTATTTGAACAATTTAGTTCGTCGGTGAGGCGTGTGCATTGGAGCGTTATAAAACATTGAACAGGCAACGGAAACTTACTGAAAACATACGAAATACTTTAATGTTTTAAGGAATAATACCAAAACTGGCTGTTTACAGGCATGTCATGACGTTTGCACCAATAAAATACGAGCATGAAAAAGACATCATTAGTATAATAATCGTAACAATTGATTGTTGACGACGTTTAGAAGCTCAGATTCACACAATATAGGATGTTTTTACATTTGCTTAAGATTAACACACAATTTTCCATTACAAATACGAGGAATGTAAAAACTGAGATATGCAATCAAAATGAATAATGAATATAATGGCCAAAAATATCAGACTGCTTATGATTAAGTCAGTTTCGAAAATATTTTCTTATTTGCGAGCTCAATACAAATCTCAAATACACGGCTTTTCTTTTTAAGTGGGAGCGGCGAGTCACCAACCTGGCTAGTTCTATTTTTGAATAGAAATACCATAGAAGTATTTTCCTTTATAGATTCCAACGACCAAAAAAATAGTTTTATTTTGTTTTTCACACTGATACATAATTCAACACTTAAATCTATTTATAATATTAAATATTTTACAATAATAATACAGTAATGCCATTGAATGAAATAACTCATAATAATTCAAAAAATACATAGAATAGGCGGAACATTTTAAATATCTTGGTTCGATATTCAAATTGATTAGATTATTATAGATACAAGTTAATTCTGATCAAACCTCAAATAATTATTAAATAATTTCATTGTGGGATATTAAATGGCAGAATATTATTCAAAAGTGAAAAAAAAAAAAAATATTAGCCTAGCAGAACAATATTATACCTTCGTACTACTTATTAAAAGTTACGACTATTTCTTGGAGCCGCTTTTTTAAATGGGAATTTCTCGTATTTTTAAAATGGGAACTTTTCTGTGCTTTTCTTGTAATTCGATTATATCGATTATTAGCTTAAAGGACTTGGTATTGGAGCCAGTAAAAATAATTAGTAAATTTAACGAGTATTGACTACACATTTTGATGTTATTGATATTATTAGAAAACAATAAAATTAAACAGGGATTCGTCAATTTCTATAATTATTTGATGTTTATGATAACACAAGCTGTTGAAAATTACTCAGTTCGGAAATACATATTAATGCGGGTATAAGTTGATAACAATTGTAGGTAGATGTTTGACATTATTGAGATGTACCCGCATTGTTTTTATAATTTTGACAGATGAGTGTCTTTTGTTGTTGGTTTCGGAGCTTGATGAGTATTTCTCAGTTTTTAATATGGTAAGCGCCTGTGCTTGTTTTTAGAGTAATTTTAAAAGTATCAGCAAAGTGTAGTAATTGTGGTGTTATATAGTGACAATAACCTTACCGCGTGGTTATGCTGTAGTTCCGCGAAGTGTTCAGTGATGAGTGATGGTGATTCAAATTATTATGTTTCAGTGAGCAAGGACTTACCTGACTCCCGGGCGACTCCCGAGACTCCGACATACGTGAATTGTGTATTAGATTGTGTAAGTGTAACCTTGTACCTCAAAATACTGCATCTGTACACGGCTCTGGTGAGTTCAAACCTATTACTTAGATATTTATTTTATCAATATGATTACATTATGTATTTCCCTGCGGGGTAATTATGTGTTAATTAGAAGGTGGAGGGTGAGATGGCCCGCTAAATAGACACAATGACCTCGCCAAGGTCACGAGAATCCATTGGGTATCAACATTGTCCTAGGGGCCAGCGAATCTAGGCCTCCAGAGGTTGTTAGCGTAGGGCCGCTATGAGTGATAGTAGTAGCCTCTGGTAGATGGGTAGTTTATGATATTTTTTAAATCAATTTGTTAGCAAGCAGGTTAACGTCCAACGGTTGGTGATTACCGTACCCTATGCACGCTTGCACATCACACGCGTATTACACTCATGTTACAAGCCCTTTTAAAGAACCCAATGCTGTATTCTCTAGGGAAAACTGCTGTGAAAGCGTTTGCGCGTGTACTTCCTGCCGATGCCGATGACGACATGTACTCTTAGTCAACGAGGTTTATATATATAATGTCCTCCTGACCGAATTTCGGTCACGGCGGCCAATCACATCGGAGATAAGCCAACTACGCAGGAGATATTATATAGCACAAGTGTGTGCGCAAACACAGGTGCTCTCTCTATTCCTTCACTCTCATAGTTCGATGGGACGGCAATCGCATCAGGCGCAGGACGAACGGCCATACGTGCTTTCCTAGGCACGGTGTGTATTCACATACACAAAGATCCAGACCCGAAACAAATATCATACAAATATTTGTCCTGTGCGGGTATCGAGCTCGCTACACCTAGCGCAGCAGTCGATCTCTCAACCACTGCGCCAACCGTGCCGTGTCAAACGTTTATATAATAATATTACAGAGTTAGTTTGTTTTGATTAATAATGGTTAGACTTAATAATGGTTAGAACTTGTACCTAAAATCATTATCGGCCCATTATATCCCCACTCTTGTGACTTGGTCGCAGTGAAATGTGAACTAAAGTATCAATATTTCTCTCTACAGCAGAGTGCAGAGGAGCAGAAGATCTGCGAGTGGTAAGTTGTTAATATTTATATATGCATATCTAATATCTACTGTGCGGCTTTCAACCAATAGTAATGAACCAAGTCAAGGTAAAATTAAAATACATGTATTAAATTTTATAATTCATTACTCGTTTATAATGAGGAAAATTTTGTATTTTACGTGGTTATCAGAGCGTGTAATTGATCGGAAGGCGCTCTCGAGCAGATTATATTGAGATGAAATCTCATTCTCCAAGACAGTAGACAGCACGACTCAGAAGGTTCCCTCCTAGCACGAGCTATAACAAGCTCCCCTCGCTACGGTATACGGAAAATGGTAATGTCCTTCATCGTCTACCAAAAATCTCATACATATACACTAATTAGAGTTCCTTTAGTACGCGCACAACGGTAAGCACTTTAGAAAGAAAGAAAATTACGTTTATTGATAACACATAATCCCCCATACTACATAAAGCCAACACACTAATGTGAAAGCGCTAAAGCGCTGTTTTTCGTACGCCTTTTATGTCGACGCGAGTTTGCTATCGTACATATATTGTATAGAGTAGATTTTCTGCATTTGTGTTTTCTGTGTGGATGAGTGGATGGCTGCCTAACTTATTAATATTAAAACGAAGCCACGTTTAGTAGCGATAATGTTGGTACAAAATGTTGATTATTTTAGAGCATGTTGTCGCCGTGTTACATCGTCGGCGAACATCACCGCCGTGGGTAATGGCCTGAGACAATGTAGCTCTTTATGTATTATATTATACGGAATATAACACGTTTTCTTTAGACAAGAATGTTTTTGCCACTTAACGCAAAGAACGTATCGTGTATACCGCGAGAAACTCAAGCAAACAGATATACACTAACTTATAATATTGGTGTTAACATTACGCCTTAAATTCAATATAAACGCAAACTAAATTGAAATTATACTGAGGTACATATTAACACCATGATAACGTCTATCTATGGTAAATATATACTGTAAGTTTAATCAAGAAACACGCTGACTGTTCGCTTAAAAATCTTCTGTTTCTAAAAGCACTTAACGAGCTACCATCACTCCTACCTACTACTAGTGCTTAGGTACACACGAGCATCGTCAGCCGCTTCAAGCTGCACATGTAGCCTCCGCTGGACTTCGGGAATTTCTTCACTTTGAGTCCTTTGAATCCTTTGAATGGCGAGACAGTTTCCCTGAAATATGCAAAATTGTTTAGCTTTTGTACGAGCGTCTAGTTTGCATAACCATTCTAAAGGCTCCACCGGACTTGTTATGTAACTGTTACGGTTATGATACAGCCTACCCTTCAGCGGTATACGCTAGTTGGAATTTAGAATGTCTTAAGTGACGCTCTATTTATTAGAATCTGTTTTAGAAAGGGATTTGTATGTGGACAGGATATACTTTACAGACATTAGTTCAAATAATCATACAGAGAGTCTATGCGAAAGTCTTAATCTTCGGGAACCGAAACTGTGATCCATAGCACAGAAATTATCTCGTTTAGCCACTTACACATTGAGCCACCAATTCGTAATGTTCTTCGAAAGTTAGCGATATATTTTCTCTAGAATCTGCCAGTCATCTCATTGATTGATGTTTCCTCTATATTAATTCGACATTTCCTATCTACTAATTGAATAAGATACCATCTTATTATCAATTATCGTCGAATGCGGTTGTTTATAAGGCTTTTTCGACAGTAAAAACTTTGAAGAAGCACGTCTAGGCCAAAGAAGGCAAGTTTATAGCGCTATTAACGTTTGGAGATAGCTTTCGACTCGGTACACAACACTTACCCGTATCTAAACAGTTTCAGTCCCACAGCATACAGAGTACAGAAGGCACACTACTCACAATAGATGAAAAGCAATATTACATATCATCATCAGTCTATTAATGTTTCAACTACTGGTAGTGGTCTCCGAAGGACTGGCCGTAATACACCACATAGCTTCGACGCTGATTGGTGCATTCACAGAATAGACGGCAAAATTAAATGAGGAAAATTACACTCTAGCCGCAGATTGCTTTCGCTTTTCCCATGGTGCTATAAATTAATTCAAGTGACTTATGACTCAAACGTGACGCGATGCGATTCAATGCCAGAACATCAATAAGTAGCTGATCTACTAGATTTGTAGCTGATGAAAAGATGCGAATCTTATGGATGACCTGGGAGAACGCCATTAGTTTTTCGTTCGTACTTGCCCGTGTGCGTGTGTGGTATATTGTGTGAACTTCTGTGTGGATCTATATGGCGGTTGTGTTTCGTTGTCGTGCCACTAGGTGTCGCCTGGTGTTCGGAGGTGCCTCGTGCTGGCCCGTGATATACGCGTGCCAGGACCGCTGTTAAGGCAAGATGGATGGTAAGTGGAACTGTGTCCCCCGGCTCCCAGCAACTTACGAGATTTGCCGCCAAAGTATATTGTTTCAAGGTGAGCCGACGAGTTGCCGCCCTAAGTAACTTCGTAAATTATATATTTACTGAGAATAGCTTCGAGGCGTATCGGGAGTGTAAGTGATGCCGCGTGCGTGTGGGAGATGGATTTAAATTGCTTATTTAGGTAGTAATTATAACGTTTAATTTACGAGATGTTAATCTCAAAGATGTTGTGTAGATGGGGAGTTTGTTAGCGCTAGTCTGCTTACTTACTGTACACAATACAGTACACATTCGTTGGAATATCGATACGGTAACTAAATGCGCGGTTTGTATAGGTTTAATGATGTCTATTCTTAAATTGGGTATTTCTGGTAATTAACTCTCTTTCACATTGTAGATGTAAATGTTTATAATCTGTTCATGATTACGAAATATAAATTATAATACCCGTCTAATCACTTTTGAATCCCAAGTGGATTCTCAAGTTGCAAATACTAACACATCACCGCACCATAGTTTAATATTAAACCACAACCGTCGCAGCTCGCAGTAAGTAGCGAGTTGACTTCTGAAGTAAAGCGGAGTAAAGTAAAGTAAGAAAGTGTTACGCCAGGTGAGCGCGGCGCGCGGCGGGCGTGAGTTACCGCGCAGAGTTACGGCTTGTGGCGCGGCGCTGATTTACTGCGGGCCGCGCGCTGTCGCGACGTGCACGGCTCGTGGCGTGGCGCACTCGCCGCCGTACCTGTGACACTACTTGTTGTAGTGTGTACAAATTACATTATTTACAGGACTTATAGGAGAAATACAACGTTAACTTCACCTGCATGTGGTGACCATGCAGCTGATCAATAAGGATTTGGTGACTAACTTACAATTACTGCAATTTGAATAGTCCCAGCTCAGAAGTTAGCTAGAAGAACTGCGCTGTCAGTGGCATCCATTATTTCTTCCGCCGGCGGCGTGCAGGTAACATGGTGATTGAGGATGATGTTATTTTGGGAAAATTTTATTGTTAGAATAAACGGGAGTAAATTCTATACGCAATACCGCCGTGCGATCCGAGCGTATGTGAACTTTCTTGAAGAGTACACTTCACAGGTGTACACCGTGTTCCTGAACTTTGTTACAGTTTATAGTTGAGGCGCTTGTTGATATGAGAAATGTGGCTTAAGGGGTTGTATATTACGGGGAGCCAACTTGTAATAAAGATCATGATACTTGCTGAATATTTAGAGTAGACTAAGCGATCAAATCAAGTGTATTCAGGCACCACCAGTGAGGCCACAAACGAATCCAACCAAGTGTTTTGTCCACTGCTGGATAAAGCCCAGCTCTAGAATGGAGGTATTTATAATAAAAAATACTATGTTCACGTCATAGGGATTAAAGAAACGGAGTGTGTTCCCGCCAATCTTTTTTGCCAAGTGAACAGTCCACGCGCCAGTTTGTTTTATTAAACCTGTCCGTACAAAGTAAGCCTTTGACTGTAACAAATAAAAGTGAAACACTAACCCGGGCCCGAGTGCAGCGCGCAAAGAATCACAAAGCTACCGGTGCGGGCGCCGCGCCGGCGTGTCCGGGTATCGAATTCATTGGGAATGCATTGCGGCCGGCTCGCCACACTTTTTGCCCTATAATTGAATTCTACACAAAGGTTTGTCGTTTGCGCGCGTAAATCTTCCACTGGCGTGTTCTGTGTGTATGTGAACGTGTCTCCGTGGGGGTGCACGTGCACTATCTGTATGTTTGTATGTGTGTCGTGTAATACCTGCACCAGTGACTAATAGCTTAGCGGTTTTCGTATCGGATCTGTACAAGGGGATATATTGCAGGACGTGCTTTGGAAGTATGGATTGGTTTTTGCGAGACACGTAATGCAATTTTGTTCTTGATGGTGTTTTGATGGTGCTGCCCCATTCATCTAGTGTAAGCGCGATATTGTGTACTCTAAGTGTGAGTGGTCTTCAACGTCGACTGTAGTCGTCTTTAACCCAAAAATATATTTAATCTATTTTTCTCTAGGAGTTCAATCAAATGCAACACTTGGGGTATTGAGTTTTAGTCTTCAATTTTCAGATGAGGCAGGTTCTTTTTTCTTTAATGAAATCATAGTAGGCGCCAGCTTGTGAATTATAGGTGTAGAACCATAGGTATCTGCTTAACCCTTCATACTTTATACACGCGTGATGCTATTCTATGTTATGATGTGGATGTTTCTATGTATCGTATGTTGTTCATTTAATTTCTGTAGGTAAAGTTAGATTAGAATAATACTGTTATTAAACATTAGCCACGTATCAAAGTCATAAAACTGAAGACGGCATCACTCTGGAGATTCCAGACGGAGATACTAGTAAAGCTAAGAGACGCTTTATCGGCCGAACATGTTAGTTAACTCGACGGTTTAATCCTCTCGTCTCTCAGTATAAATCGTAAAAAGCCATTAGTTAGTGATCAGACGCGCACAGATAGTAATCCGGCGCTGGGGAACTAGTCGCTAAGTGCGCGAGTACCATACACTACGTAGCTTCAGAAGGTCCACTCAAGTAACCTCATGGACATGACGCCGAGAGAAATGAGTTACCAATACAAGTCAACGTAACTATTTAGTAAAAGCGACACTTTACGACTTCAATAGTTCGAAAGTGTTTTGTTTTATCAAAATCTCATTTCACTAAATATACGAGATTTCATGATGTTCGTTTAAAGTCTCCACGATCTCTACGGTATAACTATTGTAGCTTTCTTGAAATTGTGATAATGGTACTACCGAGGATTGAGTTTATGGCACTTACTTACCTTCTGTACCATATTATTTAGTGTGGTAGTGGCTGCCATCAGCCGGGTCTGTTCCCGGGTAATGTACGACTCCCTCAAGACCCGCACGGTGTCTATACTTTCCAAACATTAGTCGAAATACAAATTGTGTCACATTTCGTTATACTGAAGTACTGATAATCTTGTTAGACTCAAAGCCGCACAGTGATCACAACAATGATTTTGTCAATCGTTGAGTGTTGTTATTTAATAAAATTATTTTAATTATGAAAACTGCGTTTTATGGTCCTCTATTGAATTGAAGAGTGGATACAGGTGAAACAGTCGCCGCGTGGTTGTACCTCACGAAACAATTGTATCGCCATTGATTGGGCAACAGTCCAGGTTCGTGATAAAGCTGAACATTTTTACATAAGCTACAGAATTGGGTCACCCAGAGTGCATGCACTACATTTTATTTTGCTGACTAATGCGTACGTTACGAAATACTTTGTTTGGCTCTACTTACAAGTCATGTTCACGGGTTCGGACCCAGATCACCAAAGAGACAGATTATTTTATTCATGGCTTATATTTATATTATTAATCATTTACCAAAGCTTTAATTGTGAAATAAAACATAGTGCGGAACCCGAACATTCAAAACCTCCATTTATATGACATGTAATATATTGAGCGATCCTTAAAATAACATATAATATTATGATACTGAAGTCTTGTATGGTCGATGCTATTGCTACGAAGCTAAATGAACGGAGTATGTTACTCCGTTCTCATGAAAGTTATAATGGCGGTGAAGGGATGCCATCAGTGCGGACAGCCACGCGCGCTAATATCGCGGTAATGGCCCACAAAGTTCCCGGCCATGGCCATAATGACAATATCGTCGTGGATTGTGCGATATTACGGCCATGGGATCTATGGGAGGACATAAACAACGCACTCGTTTATAAGTTGTATCGACCTGATGTTGAAATATTTTCTTTAGAAAAATGCTAGTAGTTCTTGTTTTAATGTCTAGTAGTAGGTTCTTGATTTATTATACTACCATACCTACCTACTACCACAAGGATTAATCTAGATAAAAAATTACCCAATATGGCATTCTACATAGTTTTTATTAAATTTATCATTTTGTCCGCATACGAGTAATCAAAGCAGATAGCAATATAGTTTTCAAAAATACACCATTTTGTATTTGAACACCGGTCATCAATCAAAGTTATTTGTCGTTTATCAGTGTAGGTATGTGACAACATCCACGGTACACTAGCACCATTAAATCGACCAAATACACAGTGAATACTAGTTGGTTTTACCCTGTGTATCTGTGTACTCTCACAGTAGTGCGTATTAGCGTCTGTTTTATTTTTCATCCGCTTCGGGATGAGAGCGTCATATTTTGTCGAAGTGAGGTGTCATGGCGGCGTGGTGCGGCGCGGGCGACGCCGAGGTTACATTGCCGTTTGTCATCTGAATAATTCAATGTGAGAGAGAGCCTCGTTTTTTTAACGGACGTGCATTTTATGAGCGGGGCACAGTCGGGCCGCTTTCTGGATACATTTGGTTTTAATGTGTTACCGATACGTCATAGTGATGCCGTTTGTGGATGTGCTGGTTTTGTATCGAAACGAAGTGGGGGTCGAAAATCGAATTTATTTAGATCATTAACCTGCAATTTAAATGGTTGTTGATAAATAGCTATCCAGAATGTAGGTAGTCTTTGTATAACTGTATCTAAACAATAGATACAATAACATTGTCTCATATACACAAGTAGTTCGGACAGCTTGACTTGACAGCTGTCAATTAGTGAGTCGATGGTGTAGCCGTGCCATTATAAAAAGGTCTGGGAGAGCCTTTATGGAAATCTGGTGCTTGGTGTATAGTGAGCCAGTGTATTCAATATAACGAATATAAATAAGAACACTACACAGAATATTATTTGAAACCCTTACTGTTGAAACCGGTATATGGCACTCGTAGAATTAATATTTGTTCCAAGAAAATTGTTATTACTCAAAGAATTATTAATATTGCTGGAAAATAAGAATCTGCGCACTCGTTACAAGTAGTATTATGAAGGCGTGTGAGAACTGTTCCGTCAGTCCCCCAGCGGTAATTATCGGTGCAGAGTTATGAGTGCTAACACGCGCGTTAACGGTACCTCGTCGCCGAGCGGGACGGGAGCCATAGGAGCCACGGGAGCCACGCGAGCCACGGGGACTACTTCTGGAAACTTTATATGAGCTCATTTTATATCGTGACTGGTGAGTTTGCTCATACTTTGTTACGAAGAATTTTGTCGATGGAGTGTTGAATGTCGCTGATGTGTGACAGTTTGATGTGAAATATTTTTACAATACTTGAATATAGTTGGACTAGTTCTCGCTCGCGACTTGTAGCGTAGTTAGTAGTTTGTACACCTTCAACCCCTTTCAGATAAAATTGTCATACTTTACCCTGGGTCATCAAAATATTTGTACACTTGGCCTGTGGATTGATAAATCTCAGTTTGAAATATTTATTAAGGCAAGAGTAGTCAAATTTTCAATCGAAGGCTTTCCGATTCCCAGTCTATTGGTAATGTGATATGGTATGTGTTTAATTGTAATGTTCAGTTCAAGGAATATTTCAACAATGTATGTGTTTAATTTAATTAATAGCTGCTCAAAATATTTTGGTGTAACTACAGACGCTATAATATAAGCACGACTATTCTATGCTATACTAATGTCATTAATTGCCTTCGGTCCCTAAAACATATTACTTGTGTAGAGTCCGCTTACTATGACAATGAGAGAGCACTGAGGTGAAAGAACTAATTATAATGTTCACCGCTGCGACACTCGTGTGTGTACGTTAGTAAAAGTTTTTACATTACGCTCATCTTACGACGTTCACTAGCGACAGTACGTGCTAAATATATACCTGCAGAAGGTCCAATCTGCACAACACGTGAAAATTACAATAATTTAACTCATTGTTATGCCATAGATTACCTTTAGTTCTTTGGCACTGAGATTAGACCGCCTTTTATACTTATATCTTTTAATGCATAATTTCTATCCAAATATTTATGGTGTACAATATTTTAAGGATTTTTTGCATACTATACTCCCCTCCACGGAATCGAGTTGCTCAATGACAACAACAGTAACAAATATCAAAATAATATAAAGAGAATCATACACATCATGTACACAAGAGGAAAGCCATCTAATTCCCAATAGGTGTTCAACTGATGGGAGTGGTATTGCCGCCAATATCGTGTAGAATTATGATTGCATGTGTATCCTGTTTCTCTGGAATGAATACAATAATTAAAGATAATGATTTCTATGAACTATGTGAGTGGGTCTTCCGTGGTTCCTTATTGTACGAGATCGGTTACTGCGCGTATAACAGTGATGTAGTGGCTCTATACGCGTGACTTTTGCTCGTTTTACGAGCACGCTCGAGTCTCGAGCATATTTCACGGAACACTATCTGATATGAGCACTTGAGCGAAGAGTTATGCTCTGCAAATAGTTTTGAAAACGCACTTAAAGTATTAGAAGATGAGAGGTTTGATGTATGTGCGGTGTGCCGGAGGAGAACTTTTATAGTATTTGTGATTGTTTATGGAGGAGATGTTACAGGACGCCGTGCTGGTACAGGCTATAGGTGCGCTGTTTTGTTATTTTTAATCTTAAAGTGTCTTATGTGATATGAATATTATATTTTCACTGTAACATATTTTTTTTGTACCGGACTTATTTAATCCCGCTTACTGTCACAGAATTATAACAGAGCAAAATAAAAATAAAACATCGTAATCTTTGCATTTATTGTCACTGAAAGATTTAATATTTCGGTGACATCAGGTGCCAGAGCTAAACAGTGATATTTTACTAAGCACATAGGCTATCACTGAAATCAAAAACACTAAAAGCGAGAATCGAAACGGCCTCCAAAATGTTAACTCGCACTAACTACCACTAAACAATCAGGTAGTAATTACAACTAAGTATTTTTCGTTAGCCTCTACGTCCACTCGCTTGTAAACGAATTTCCGGCTTTAAAATTATAATTGCGTCCGGAAATAGGTTGTGTTTTAAAAACATGGCGGAGGGTAGTTGCTAGAGGGCGAATTGAAAGACTGGTGTAGTCTCAAAGGCAAGTGGAGCCGAGGGGCGAAGTGTGCGACTGTTTACAGAAGAGGTGGCTTCGTTTTACTGTGATGTTGGCTATGCCTGTGTAAGAGTCACGGCATATTAACAGCTTGTAAATGTCCAGATATGGGTTTCGGCCAAGTACTAACAGCAATATTCCTCATATTGCTGTTAGTACTTGGCATATAGATTGGTGACCAAGTATGTTCCTGGTAGCGTATTGTATGTAATTTGTAATTAATTCATATATTATATATGTATAATACACAGTAAAAGCTGATAAATATATAAAACGGGACAGTTAATTGATCAAGAATCAAGAGACTTGAAGTGTAGTGCCCTTGTTGATATCGTAGTGAGTGAAGTTACACAATAAGTCAGTAGGTACACGTTTGTGGTGCACTCGTCATTTGACATTTATAAAGTACTCGTACGCGGGCTGGCTGGCCACCTTTACGTCTTATATTATTAGATTACGAGGAATTATGAACTAAAGTGGAATTCTATTATGTTATCTATAGCATACATGTTTGGGATATTATTATTGTAGTTTAAATCACATAAAATAGAGTATTTTGTCTATTTTGGTGTAAATAGAAGGCGACCCAGGTGCAGTGGGGAAGCACTTGGTTCGCTTTTCTACGAGTTATAGGTGCCCACACAAACCAAAGGTTGAATGAAATCCTCGTAAAGAGAAACAGTACATGTGAAACAAGAAAATGATCATTATTATATGTATATTTAGCCTTGTTTGTCACATTGTTGGGTAAAGGCCTCTTTCCGGCCAATAACAGAGATAAATGGAACATTCTGAACCTTAACTTATGTAAAGTGTTATTACACACATAATCTTAGTGTTTATTTACGGACTCATTCTGTAAGGCTTTTATAGGAGTAGCTCCGTCCGTATAATTACAAGATCGGTACACTTCATAGTTGCAGCGGTAACACGGTATGCGGGCCATGTCCAATCTGAGTAGGACATCTTTGAATGTTTTTACGGTGTTATTTTTGGTCACTAGAACTTGTTACAACTAGTGCGCAAAATGAAATCGCAATTTGCACACATTAAGATTGAGTTCTCAATAGAAATATGCGGTATCATATATAACACGTGTAAGACCCGAAACTCAGTGTGTATAATCAGTTAATATTTTCGTTCAAATGACCGACCTCCTGTTAAACCAGACAGCGTTCTGCATTATTTGATACTTCTCAAGACTCGCGTGCGTACGCCAAGAGTACGTCGTGCCATGGTAACTGGGTCACCGTTTTTATTTCCTCGTAGATTTACGAGCCGAGCCGTAATATCTGAACATTGTGAAGGCGCCGTCGCGCGTCGCCTCGCGTCCTAACACCCATACGTCTGGTATCGGGTGTCTGCGGGAAACGTGCCACATGTACCACCCGCCATTCCCACTATTGTTGGCTGCAGCTATCGCACGGATCATGTTCAGAGTTGTATTAGATTTTTCTCTTTGTTTACATTTACATAATGTATATGTGGTACGTAAAAAATATCCACACGCCTCACTTTGTGGCTCTAGGTGTTGTAAGCAGTCAGGAGGCAAGCGGTGGGCTGTGGTCGCGTCGTGAAGCTACTGATAAACAATCACTTCTGCTTACACGCTGTGTTTAGAAGTTAACACTGACTTAGTTTGGAAAATGGTGGAATAATGATGAAACCTGGATGTGTTACGAAATCTAACAGTTCACCTAGTGAAATGAAATACGAAATGTCTAGTCTCCAGTGTCTGTTCATATGAAATGAAATTAGATGAAATTATTTATTTTGCAATCAGGATTTTTCAATCACTTTTACACATCTTTTTTTAAGTAGATGGCATCGGCATTTCCTATGATTATCCCTGAGAAGAAACGCCGAAACAAACTCAGGGGTCAAGGTCTATTTTAAAGTCCAGACAGATATAATAACAATATAACATACATATAACAATGTCCCAAAACCTTAATTGAATTAGATTTGTCGCTAGAATGTTGTTTGCACTGCATATATTCTACACGAAATAATGCCAATCTTAGCATATCATAAACAGTATAAATATAAATCTTCAGTATAACAAATATATCAAGTATTCCCACGGCGCCACACTAGAACTGTTACCCTGCACTACACTAGGTATAATCCTGTGAAAGCCAGTTGAGTCAGGCTCATATCTAATTTACTTGTAAAGCTAGAGCCGGTAATCTCGGAGCCTCGTATCGGATCTGGATAAGCTCGTCCGCTGGGAGACACTTCCTTTTAAACAAAGATAAACAAAGGTAAACAAAGGTACGATACAAATGGAAAGGTTTTCAGAAACAAGTAATACTCTCAATTTGTAATTGTGTCATGTCTTTTACGTTAAGCCTGTAGTATGTAAAAGTGTTTTCTAGTTTGCGATCGTATAAATATAGATGGCGTGTAACATCACGCCTGTATTTCACAAAGAGTAGCCAGTGTTCAAGTGCGGCAATACATTTATTTTCATTTCTTACCTCTGCATTTAACCAATGACTGATGCATAAGTGAAACAAAGGTTGTACAGTACAGTACAGTACAGTACAGTCAGCAACATAGTACATGTAGATTTAGTATTTTTTAAAATTAATTTGTCAAAGAACATAATTGTTCTTATCTAACCATTACACTAGTCGATAAGGTGATACTACTTTAAAATAATAAGTTACAATAACAAATGAATATCTAATTGCACGTTTGACGCAGTGCAGTACTCCGACTGCTGTGCTACGTGTCATGAGTTCGATTCTCGCACAGTACAAATATTTGTTTGGCTCACAAATAGTCGTTCCGCGTCTGATTTGTGCATGTGAACATTTGTGTTTGTTTGGAGGTGCTTTTATAAATGCACGTTTTTTCATAAAAATCTTAACTCGCTTGTCGCTGACGTTACCTTATCGTATAATTGCCGTCTAGTGGGCACAGTTCCAGACGCTCGGCTGCTATCTAAGAATTTTCTAACAGATAACCCCAGTAGCGCTGTGCATGAACTGAAAATCTAACTCAGGACCTCACAATCAGGTGCCGCGTTTGCGACCGCTTGACAGCAGGTTTTTGTTGATTTTTCATTTTTTATCTGAATATCCTTTGAGTTCTATTAACTTACGTATCCAACCCGTATTGACTAACTTTCATTCAGTTGAACTTAGAATCGCGTTGAAATTGAAGCCGTTCAGTAAGTCGACTCGGAGAAATAGTATTTGTAAACTTTGTGCTAAGAATGTGTGTGGAGTACATTGTACCTAGGTACTACTGTTTGTAAATTGCAAATTTAATTTACACTGTACGAGCACCCAACTCATACTTACAAGCTTTGTAGTTTACCATGTTCAGATACTCAACTTAGTAATGTTGTCAAAGGGAGTATGTTTTAATATGCATTAACATAAACTGACTCTCATCAAGTCCCGCTCGTCGCTCGGAGCTCTTCGGCCAACTTCGGCACACTTCGGCACTCTTCGGCGATGTTCGGCTGAGTTTTTGCAAATTCTCGAACACGTCGCTCAGTTTTGTAATGTGTCGGAATAATTCATAGTGCGCCGGGCGAGGCATGAATATGTAACGTGGTCGGTCCACCTGCCTCCCCCGCCGCTCTTCCCCGCACACCCCCCGCACCGCTCGCCGCCCGCACCCGTGACCGACGCACCCTGTGTGTGCCGCTATACAGGGTGTGCTAACGACACTGCGGTTAATGTTGTGCTCACATTAATATTAACATGGGACAGCAAGACTTGTGTACAGATTTATGAATAATGCATTTGCAAATTAAATTGATTTAACAGCTAAAGCTACACTGTCACATTATTTATTTTAAATATTATTTTGTACAGTCGAACATAGAAATAACTATACAGGCGTATACCCTGTGTTTATTAATTTAATCATATATTACTCGAATGGTTCTATAATTTACTAAGATTTCTTCATTTTCTGATGACCCAATATAGCAATCTTTTTGTTGTACTGTATTTGCCGAGATTTCTCCCCGAGACTATATTCGCCCTCTATGCTTTGAAATTTTATCTTCCATTCAATACACTCCAATAAACAGTCAGACGCTACAAAACCAAATAAATATTGCTACAAAATAAATTTTCTTTCCAATAATATTATAATATTATTCATATTGTATTCAACCACTCGAGAAAATTTTCAATACAACACAAAAGTAAATAAACGTTTATCGTAGCAAGTGCTACGAGCTACGCAAGGTCAACGCTACGAGGCTACAAACGTCTACGCTATCTGTACGACTGTGAGTGGTCTCGGGGGAACATTTTCTATTCACATCGTTCTTCTAAAATAAGTGAGTATGATAGAGAGTCAAGTGTCCGTGGGTGATGCGGCATGTGTGTTGCGACTAATTAGTCGCGCGTCTTATTCGTCGCGTCGTATGCGGGGAATCGGAACTCGTTTGCATTCAGAGTCAAAGCGACTCACTCGCTTGTAATTAGTGTAAGGTGGATTATGTATGTGTTACTCGTAAGGCTGTATGTCGAGTTCTGAGAAATTAAATTTTGATATTGTTTTTGAGCACTCTCTGGATTGTAGTTATATTATAATACTAATTAATACGTGCTTACATATTTTTTAGAGCAAACATATTAATGCTATATACTGAGCAGAATTATGGGCACGGAATTTTAAATAGAGAAACCCAATATAATATTGTCCGACCCATGGATCGAACACAGAACTTCACACTCAGCAGCTACGCATGCAACACTAGATCAATGAGCCTTTTGTCTGTAACCACACACAGTTTAGTCATAATAAACATCCACTGTAGTTCACGTTTTGTTAATATCCTTCATGTGCTCATTGTGTTTGCTTACGTTTATATAATACACATAACAGAAGCAATCTCTTTATATCTCGTGTTACAGCCTCTCTCGCTAGTTACTCCATTCAGGCGTTTGTTTGGTTTCATCTCGTTCCCGTTGTTGCACACTAGCGCACGCACTCTATAGAACCTGAAACACTACAGCTGCTTTAACATTACACTCGGAGATCAACTATGCATATAAATGCGACTTGAAAAGTATTCAAAAATAAAATGTTATATATTCAAAGATTCGTCTCACTCCAAAAGACAAGAGCCGTGATTGGGCGTGAATAAATTCATATTACTTTTATATTCCAACGACGGTGGATTTAACGTTAATTGCGAAGGCTTCATTAAAAGTTTGTCTGCAGGCCTCCGCCACCTCGCGAGGTGCCTCTAGCAGTAGTTATGACGTCACGCGCAATGAATAAGATCGATCGATCGCCCGCTCATAAATACGCAACGATCATTCATTCCGCGCTCAATACGCGCGGACAGCCCGGCTTTGCTCAAAAGACCGTCTATCCCACATACGCAACTCAATTTAAACTCTAATATCTTGATGTTAAAGTGTGTATTAGATAGCACGTATTGGGAGGGTCGTTCGCCCGGGCTCGGCTTCTCATACATAATGTAGGCCGCCATTGCGATCGCGCCGCGTTTCTTCGAGATGAGGCTCAAATCTTAAGTGGTGATATTTATTTAAGTAGACGTTCCGTAACACCTTCCGTGCAGGAGCGGATACAGTTATAACGTCGGGCATTGTGGATGAAACACTTGCTAGCGGTCGCGGCGTACTACATGTCACTACGCCGTGACCGCTACAATTATGTTGTTTGTTATTTGATATTTATAATGAAGCCTCTTAACGCTGTAACAGTTTAACTAATTGTTTTACATTTGTCATGGTTGGTAATGAATCTTTTGTTGTATCTTATTATTTGTGTTTATCTTGTATTGTTGTCCCACAACAGTGATTTGAGTGTACTTTAATCAGATATATGTACTTTGTTTTGTAATGATATCTTGTCGTGTTTTTATAGCTAAGGATATCTTTACGATACGTTTTACAGATGATGTAATAGGTAGGTACCCACAAAGATCAAATAACGTTTAGATGTCCATAAAACAACATTTCTTTCCTGTCCCGTGTATCTCACAAACAAATAGCCGTTAAATTCCTGTGAGTATTATAAATCGTTATGTATAACGATCGCTCGTTACTCATCGGAACTCGGCTCATATAATACAACAGTAGGTTTCAATGCGATGCGGAAGCATTTCGCATCGATTTCTCTATGCTTCCGGCGCTAGTGCCGCGAGCGAAACGAGCGAAGAGCGGAGCGAGCGCTGAATTAAATATAAAAGCGTCAATATTTGATAAAAACAACGGGTAGCCCGACCTTACGTGCGATCGCCGCGCCCGCGCCGCGCCCGGGTACAGGGTACAGTGAGATTACTAACTGCTCGGTATTGGGTAACGAATAATGTATTAAACTGTAATTGAAACGAAACTCGTTGTGTGGAGGCATTTGTTGCATTGTTAAATATTATAATGTGCTGTGATTATTATTCTGTTGGCGCGGCTCGTTTGTACCAAAATGTTTAGTTGTTACAATCATTATTATTGTTATGTTAATTAACGTAAGATAATGTAATGTTTGTTTCTTCCCACTTCAAATTCCACCAGTGCAATACGTTCAGTAGTTATAAAGCACTGATGGACATAATGTTGGGTTAAAATTTGCTTTGATTAGTGTAGGTACTTAATTGATACTACATAGAACACCGCACATTTTCTTATATGTTTTTTTTTTCTGGAACAAAACCTTTATAATATTTTTTTTTTCTTTTTTTTTTCTTTTTTTTTTCTTTTTTTTTTGAAAAACGTTGCCCCACACTAGGATTTCTCCTGTGTCGTGGGTACAGTTTACAAACATACATGTCACATACACACACAACCAGACCCGAAACAACTATCTGTAGATCATACAAATATTTGTTCCGTGCGGGGATCGAACCCGCGACACATAGCGCAGAAAGCTAATCGCTTAACCACTGCGCCAACCGTGTCGTCAATATTACATGCATTATGAATATTATCAGTTGTATCAATGTATCGCGACGGATATGTTCAGACAATGTAAGGGTATCCGGTCAAGGGCCATTTAGTCTATATCGCGTAACATTGAGGGTCCGCGGGGATGGCGAGTGACGTCAGGGTCTACTTGATCGTACATACACGGCTCTTCGTCAAGTGCCGCATCACTGACGTGTACCGGAGTATTGGTAGCGTCACTTGCTTGGAGTAATATTAAGGTGAAGCATTATTGCACACCATTAGAAAAATTAAACAAGAAAACAGAGCATATCAGTTGAGTGTACGACGGGCTGTCTTATCGTTTATAATGATCTATTATAGACAACCTTTAGATGGACAACAAAGTCAGTGGTGCACAGTGGAGGAGACACTCCAGCATTTTCAGACTAAACCGAAACACTATAAAAGTTTTACGAAGCCGGTGTTAATCATATAGTTTTAGTGACCGCATACATAGTAGCGACTGGGTTCATGATGACGATGAGAAGAAGTACTTGATCTCAAACGATATAAAACATATAACATCACTGGTGTACATCTTAAGGGGTTGTGAGAGGTGCACTATTGTACATACACATTTCAGTGCTATTATTATCCAATGCTATTGACATGGACCGAGCTCATCTAAACGACGGGCTACTACTGAGAATTTTCTATTAGAAAAAGCTATAAGACTTTGATCGAGACGGGGATCGAACTCATGACCTCACGATCGGTAGCTACGTAGCTAAAATGAAGTATACATGTACTCGAAATTTTCAATTATTACAGTTTCTTCTCATAGTCACAAATTGTATTTTCTCGTAAGTACACAGCAGTCCGGCCGACATACCAGTACACTCACTCATAACTCAATCGCCGTATATTTACGATCCGCTCCGGAGCAATCAGTTTATATCCGCCACTCTATGTACTTACGTCCGCACGCCTCACACTATTTATGACATGGTTAACTTTAACGCATTGATAAATAACTGATTTATATGTAGTATTTGATGTCTTTAGGTGAGCAGTCTGTCTGTAAGAACGTAACGTCCACTATAAAATACGTCCACATTTTTACCCAAAATGATAATAGAACCAAGATTCGAACAGTGACACCGGAAGTCCAGTCACCATTAACAATAAGCTAACTCTTAAACAAACCGCCACAACACCGTACTTGTCCGAACTAGTTTGACAAGTGACTTCTAACTCGGTCGACTCTCTTTTACTTGTTAGGTCGTGTCGGTAAGAGTATTACTTGACAGTAGTTCATGGTGTTCGAATATAGGGTGTTGTCGTTTTCTGTGGAAGCTTGTTAATAATAATCTATACATCTATACATATAAATAAAATTGGAGTGTCTGTTTGTAATATTGAAATAACCGTTTTTTACTACATGCATATGAATATATATACGGTACATACACCAAAATAACATTTTTTCAATTTTTGTCTGTCTGTCTGTCTGTTTGTATAGGCTAATCTCTGAAATGGCTGAACCGATTTTGACGGGACTTTTATTGGCAGGTAGCTGATATAAGGAGTAACTTAGGCTACTTTTATTTTCGAAAAATTCTTTTATTTTAGAAAAAAATAGGGTTAAGTGCATTTGGTCTTCTTAACATCACGTAACATTTATAATTATTTTTTTTAAATGGCGTTTCGCACTAATAAAATACATTGTTAAGTTCCGACATCCACGCGAACGCGAGTCGCGGGTCGCGGGCACAGCTAGTAATATATAAAATTGTTTCGGCAGGCGCCATAGATTTCCATAGTTCCCCATAAACTATTTCACTAACATCCTATAACAATAACCCAAGCAGATTTTCTCCACATATTCTGTAATAGTGAATACAGGGATAATGGATGGGTGTCACCATTACATGCTATATAAGTTTCTTAAGGTCCTCTACGTGTTGGCTTCGGCCCCACACATGCCTTCCGAATGAGTCCGACTGTGTAGTCCTGTGTAACGAGAAAATAATAATAATAAATCTTTATTTCAGTCATTACTGTCCATATTCAGTAACAAAATACAATTTTAATTATAAATACTTAATTAAATCAAATTTAAATAACGAATTTTTATACGATAACTATTCCTTTCCTTTGTTTTGACTGTCAAATAAGATTAATATTATAAAATAACAAAATATTGTGATCATTAAATTAATTACCGTAAATCAATAACACGATCATAGTTATTTCATAGTTCGATACTAATGTAGTATAATTTGTTACAATGTGGGGGAGTGTCACACATAGTACTCGGTACGCTTTACGATCATGCCCGTGTGTATGTGTGTGTGTGACACTATGTTATTATGGTTTGACACCATAATGTTTACAGCCGACTATTACGACTCGTTTTATTACCTCTATATTAACCTCTTATATAACACACACATAAATATAAGACATTAATTTAAAGACCAGACGACACGGTTGGCGCAGTGGCTAAGCGATTAGCTTGCTGCGCTACGTGTCGCGGGTTCGAACCCCGCACGGAACAAATATTTGTATGATCTACAGATACTTGTTTCGGGTCTGGTTGTGTGTGCATGTGACATGTATGTTTGTAAACTGTACCCACGATACAGGAGAAATCCTAGTGTGGGGCAACGTTTTAAAAAAAAAAAAGAAAAAAAAAAAAAGTCAATAGTATACATACACATATTATAATAATACATTCACATTATATTGGTATCGATACGTTTTATTTAACGATTTTTAATATAATAAGACACCACTTTAGCAGAGTCACAATACAAATATGATTCTCACATGTAAGTAACATGAAAGATATCCAAACGCAATAGAGGAGATACGACCTTCTGTGTCTGTTTTGATGTTTCTTCTCAGAGGTATTCAGATGCGAAAAGTGGCGCAAAATATGTAAAAGAGTTTCTTATAAAATATGTAAAAGAGTTTTTTGTTTTTATAAACATTTTCATTTAATTTGTAACGTAGAAACTTTGTCTTTAATATTTCTTGGGTTTCAGTCTAAAGCTAGACGCCGCTACACCGCCGCCAGCAAATCTTCATGAGTTATAGGCATAAGCAGAGTATTTCAACGCAATATTTATTACAAATGATATTAGTACCAAACCGCGGGCGGCTTCTGGTGACGACAATGTTTCGTGTTGTAACCTGCCCACCTCACGGGGAGGTGTTTGTTATGCGCGCGTCGTTCCACTTTTATGAGCACAAGTTTAAACGATATACGTGGAGTGAACTGCCTCTCAAAGCGTTACCTTGTTAGTATACAACCATGTAGGACATGCTGTAATAGCTATGTCGGTGTCTTGTTGAAAACGAAGCCTTACATTAACCTGCTGTTTAGCGGTGCATTCCACGACTAAGAAAAGTCTTACAGATTCCTTCGCGTGACTGTTGCCTGTCGTGAATTTTGGGAATTATTTACAAAATCATTTTCTATAAATCTTGCATATCTCATCTGCCTTTCAATGTATTGAAATTATAAATTATAACAATTTGTGAAACAATATTAACTAAACCAGTTTCATTTCAAACTAATAATAAATTCGTTGTAACAACGCTTTATAATATATTTCGAATGCAGGTCACCTACAATATAACTAATTGAAGTCAGTAAAGCCGTACAGTCGCAGTAATAGGGGTCTATTAAATAGTCTCGAGTAAAGCTTGAGAATGTTACCGGATCGTGACGTGTACATCTCCACTCGTAGGTACTACGTCAACCATCTGTATCAAGGTGATAAAATAGCTCAAAGGAACATGATTTGGTCTCCACCTTTGTACCAGTGAGCACCGCACTATATGCCTGTGATCATCACAAGACTACAAATAACTTGTTTACCTCAGTGTCACATAACTTTCCTATGATAGCTCGCTAAAGTTTTTCCCGCATTCAGCGAGACACGTCGTGATAGCCCCGGGTAAGTTATGTTGTTTATGGTGCCTAAACGTTTGTCGGCAACTATCGAGTGGGTGTGCTCAAGTGATTGTCACAAAGTTTCTCGTACTTGATGGATTTGTACTGGGAGATAAATGTACTCAACTTTCAACTGAGTTAGGTAAGATTTATTGTTCTACTTGAGATTGTGCTGTTGCTACGGCGTAGCCGGGGATGATGTCACTGCTACGACACTCAGCTACGCCATCGTAGCAGACGTGACATCGCTACGCAACGAGTCATTTTCGTGAAACTTTGAAAGTTATAACATAACCTACCATCTCATTCTACGTGTTAATTCTAACATGAGTATAATAATAGGAGTGACTAAATATCGTCATAATGTATGTATGTATATAGTGGTACAGAACACGTGTGCCACAAACACGCCGTCCATTGAGATTGATAGAGAGGTTGCGCGCTCGACCGCATGCAATAATACTGTTATGATGACGCTTTTCCTGTTCCACACATTCATATTGTTTCTTCAAACAATATTTATTTATATTTGTTTCTAATTATAAAAATATGTATGACACATGCGAGCAGAAATGATATAATAAAACAAACAGCATAATACTGCAACTGCAATTTTTTATATAGCAGCAAGTTTACGTTTTGCAGGTGTCGATCAGTATTTATTGCGCAAATAGGTTGATAACAACGTTTGTTTTCCACGTCAAGTAGTAATACGACAGATGGTGCATCTAAACATTTACTTGGTATTCATATGAATCGGTACAAACTATTCAATACACAGCAATATAAGTGATGTGGAGGAAAATATATTTACCTATATATCGTCATTTGATGGGATAATTAGGATACTGAACAATTGTTCTGAATATTTAATTGAATACCAGCAATGCCAATTGTACTGTGATACGCATCATTATCAGCTGCAATCGGATCATTAGTTAATTATAATGTCTGTCATGCATTCCCCCGGATTGCGGCGAGGTGTTCCAACAATAACCGGGGAATACTGTGTCAGTAGGGCAGTGCGCGTAGTGCCCGCATACAGAGCAGCCGCATATAGAGGGGACTCGACCTAACGGACAGGTACAGAAAAACCATTTCATACCGCACTTACAAACTACTGTACGTATATACATATATTGCAACAATCCTGTCAAAAGTGAGTGTTGGTCGTAGTGAGTGAGGCGCTTAGAGGGAGCGGCAACCGTCGAGGTGACGGGATAACTTGCTTATACAATATGATAGTAGCACAGCCGGTGACAGGCAGGAGCGAGTCTGTGGTGAAAACGTTTCCTAGAATACAGAACTGTAGTGATATTCTAAGTGGACCTTCTGTAATTTATTGTGTTGTGGCGGAGGGTTACAGAGGGCACGAGCCGGGTTACAACGGGGAATAAAAGCCTCTCGAAGGGTTCCCCTCACCCGCTCCTCGCGAGCGCCCCCACGCACCTTTTGAACCGTTTGTTTTACGGGCTAATTATTTCGTTATAGTTCTTACAGACTATGGTTATAATTAAAAAGGGAGAGTGAGTTGTGTTCCTTCGTTTAAATAGGTAATGGATGAATGGAAGCGAGCTCTTTATGCTCCTACCTGCCTAGTATCGACTTGTTTCATTATTGGAAAGGTTTAGACCTCATTTATATGTATGAATTTTTTATCGTCCCAAGGCATAAAATTCTTTATTCCAATCCTAACCTAACCCAACCCACGTTCGCAACATCAATACTCATTCAATGGCTATACATTCAAGAGAAGTACCGTCTACTTCAAGTGGTGTGCCCCTGACATTTATATTTGAATGAACGCTAAAATCTGCTGTGACTAGGTGAAGTTCTTGAAAAGATTCGTTCAGTGGCGTGGGACGAATCATTAGCGACGCTTTATCTGATTGAGGGGGTGAAGGTGAGAGAGGTAGGGAGGGTTTCAGAACATTTTGAAAAAGCTGGTCCGTAGGGATTGGACCCGCGTTCATTACCGCCCGGTCCGGACCGGAGCCGGAGCAGGGTTTGCTATTGTACTTACAACTTATAAGTACCTGGGTACTGGAACTTTGGCGTTGTTACGCTTTCCCTAAATTGAGCGTTAAGGTAAATAACATAACCGTAACGCCTGTAATTTAGAAAGGGTAGGCAGAGGTCTACCCTGTACCTGCCAGGTTTGTGGATGCCATGTGGGGTAAGTACAAGTTCATACTTTATACATGACAACTACAAAATATCGTAAATTCAAATCAAATCAAACGTTTATCTGCTAGAAATACATTAATATTACAATTACATTCAGCAATATCGAAATCGAACCCAAGACGGATTGAAATCTATTGAGACAGTTTGATAAAATAAAACGTAACAGAAGCGCCGCCGACTAGTACGTACAAAGAGCGTTCAGGAATTCCCTAACTGACACTTCATCTTTTATTTATCTCGGAAACGGGTGAATTTACAAATGAAAATGAAATCACGTTCATTCTCTGACGGGCTGAACTCAGTTTCAATTAATGCTTAAACATTTATCAAAATAGCTTTTTGCATAAAACATACGCACAATCGGGCTTATTAATAAACAAAGTTATATGTGACACTAAGGTAGTCTCTTTTCTAACACTGTTACTTGTTAGAAAACGAAAAAGGACAGAGCACTGATAGTCTGTTATCAAGTTTTATTAGTGAGGTGGAACAAGCTCCATTAAATTAGTACTAATATTTAGTTTACTAGGTACTTTACTGCCACCGTCCACGTTTACTCACAAATCAACGAATAAACCTTTCATCCATTACTGAATCCGAAAAGGAAGGAATTTCTCTTCTTGAGCATACATAAAGGCTTCCGCTGCGGTTCTCGAGTGACCGAGTTTCAGCAGATCGAACGGTGCAGGTTTTATTCGAAGCAATCCCGCCGAGAGCTCGCCGAACGACTCATTGTAAATATTTCGCGAGAGGATTGGATTAAGGTGCGCTAACACAGTCGTACCTGCGATTTTGTACGGGCACAAGGTACAACCAATATCAGAGTGAGTGCTGTTCGGAATGTATTTGTTTTCCTATACTAGAACATATTCCCTTGTGAGTTGAAAGAACAAGTCTAGTAGTATTTGTCATAGTTATCGGTCGTATTCAGACACACACGTCTGTAGTCACACAATCCCACAAGGGTTCATACAGACTATGGACTCGAGACAGTGCATACATGTTCGCATCACAACATACACTACGTTTTTCGTTTGCAAATGCGGCCGCTTTGCCTGAGAGCGTGTGGTTTGCTTTCTGAGTTGGGTAACGTGTAATTGGCTATGAATATTAAGAAATTTGTACCCTGTAGATGGCTAAGGCTAGCCCCTTATTACATTGGATATAACAATGTTAGCGGCCATATGCGCGTGATGCGTACATACAGTGAATACAGTCGTGATGTCTGGTACACTTCAATAGCGCACGTATACCAAGTGGTAACTCGACAACGAGCTCCATTTGACTTCGATTGTTTCACTCCACTGTACCTGCGATTGTGGGAGACTGTTTATTCATGAATAGTCAGTTTTTAATTCATTTCAGCAGTAACTTCAAAGTTTCAGCGGATATTTCGTATACAGAACCAAAGAAATTTCTAAGTATAATAAAACTACAAATACACCTATGTCTTCCAAATCTGTTGAATCCAAATTCTGAAATTCTAATCTCCAGAACTCAGAATGAATTCCAATTAGTGTACCGATGAACCGATATGATAGTCCATAACGTTGAACCTCATTGAACGAAGTGCAAACTGAATCTGACTGAACATTGATTTGATCCCGAGTTCAAACAAATAATATTAGGTATTAGCAGATTGGAATGCTAATGTGTGCCGACTATAATGTAGCACAGTTCGGAGCGGAGCCCTGTTTGAGCAGGATTTCAATTTGAATCCGACATGGCGGCGCGGCGCGGCGGCGTGCGGCGATGCGCTGTGCCACTAATATTTGCATTCCGCGCAGATATGAATGCCGACTTGTGTGACACGTCTTATTTACACGGCGGATAACGAAATAGTATTACAGAACGTCCACTTGACTCAGTATTGATATACATAAGCACGACACAACGTCGAAAGATTCAAAATAAGACAAAGCTCTATAGTAGTGCCTGGAGCAGCAAGTGGGTGTTGTTTCCTTTATTTCGAACCTTATAAAGCGTTTTTACACTTTTACTAGCTAAGAAACAGGATACAGTATTGTGGTTTATGAAACTCGCTGCTTGATACGGAGTACTATCTAGATCCTTTAGAGTGCCCCATGATCCTTCTGTAGCTTTTTTGTTTTGCGCGGAGCTTCTCACAATGTGCGTCACCTAGCACGGTCCCTTCAGAATACGTAAGTTCGTTTGACTTAATATATTCACATATTCCGCGCACCGCGGGTATTAGTAAACTTTGTTTGATCGCTGTTCGATTTGACGCGATGTTAACGACTCTTTTACGACACTATGATCAGTACGGGTGGCCGGCGCCAGCGCTAGTGGACGGAGACGCGTGCTCACTATTCATCAACCGGTTACAACCGGTCTCAACCGGTACCAGCCGGCTCCCGCGACACGTGACCTCCACACTAACTCGTACACCCAACTGTTTTATAAATTCATAGATTTATGAGCTAGACTGGCGGAGTGTTGCGTAGAGGCTTAACGGCAACTTTATGCCGGCTCCGGCAGTGAATCACTGAAATATGTGCGTTCGAGAACATTTCGTATGAATTAACCAGCAGCCAGTAGATATTACAAGTTTGTTTATGGGATTCGAACAAGGGCTATCTAGGTGCCCAAAATGATCTTCCATTCCCTGTCATAAGTATGTGTATTAATGCAAGGAGGGGTTCCCCGCCTCAGACGTTAACCTCACAAGTCAATAGATCTGCGCGGTAGCCTGCCCCTTGATGTATGGCGACTGATTTCCCTACCTAAATCAACGGCAGGAATCGTACTGAATATAAATGGGACGTATGTATGTCTGAAATAGTGCAGTTCCATGGGGCTCGGGGGCGGGTCACATGCAAGTGATCGAAATCTCTCTTCCATTGCCAGCGAAGCTTTGTAATCTTGCAATAGTTTTTGGCAAGAGACTCAGAGTAGCCTCAGCTGAACTTGAACCTTATTTTGTATAGATAGAGTCGATATTGGAGTAGTGTGGGAGGCTATTGGAAGTGGCAGCGGCGCCGTAAGTCAAGACGTCGGGCGGCGTCAGGCGATAGAATAAAAAACTATAGAAGGCTCGCGTCCTATAAATGCAAAATCTACCACTTACTTGTCCGCGGTGTATATAGTTTGAAAACGTTATTTGTATTTCCTATTGGCAGCAGTGGACAGCGACTTCTACGAGCTACAGAACCATAGTATACTTATCTGTATGTTGTCCAACGTGTCCGTATGCGTAAGCTAGTTAGTTCACATTGCATGGAGTGGCCCTTTTGTACTTTGTTATATGGTGGTTGTGCGGCGTTAGTTGTCGGTCGTGGGTCGGTGCGGGTAATGACCGCTACGTGCTCTCGATCACACACATGGAGACACACGTCGCTGACCGCTGTCCACCCATCCAATCTTATGCCTTTTTACCGAAATATCAACTAAATTTAAAACAGCATTTAGAAATAAAAATAGTATCATTCCGAACAAATGACCCCATTTGTTGCGACGGCGTCGAGTCTTATGGGATCGTAAAAAATCAAAGGGTTAATGCGAGGGAATAAAATCCAGCTTCCACCTGTGCTGATAACATAATAGGACCAATGTACTATATTGTTTCAGCAACAAGAAAAATTATCGAGTATTTTATTTATAGCATCTATAAATAACACCGACACAATGTATCAATCGAACCGAAAATTGATTGGAACAAATTGGAGCATGATACAACGCAATAAGGCAATCTCACCAAAACCTACTTACATACGACCTCATGTGAACAACGTAATCACTAATATGATGAGCTGGTACATTATACACACCAATTACACGTATCTTGTTCATTTGAAACTGTTTGAAGCTCACTGACTAGTACCGGTACCACGGTACTACATCGAGACAACTAACACCGACTTATTGAGAAGTTCAGATGTTTAAATTCTGTTTTGAAAATTATGTTTCCAAATAGTATGTATAGATACTAGGTACAAAGCCTTTAGAATTGATATAAACGTGAAAAAAACTAAACTAATCACAAAAAGTTTGTATAATTTAGCCGGATTCGAACTTAATACTCATCGATCACAATCCTTTATATCGATCGTAGCATATGTATAAAACCTGTTGCATGATAGAAATGAATTACAACAGTGAAATATTTTTTTCATTTTCATCACATATTATTGAGTTCGCTTTGACCTCAATATTAATATTGTATCATTCTATGTAACTTTGTACGTAGGTCTTCTACTTTAAACTGAGTAGAAACTACTTCACGTGGTTCAAGGGGCGGTCGTGCCCTGCGTCTGGCATTCGATTTAATAGTTGCAAGCAAATATTTTATGACGATAGCATACCTCCTGGGGACGCCGGTTTGTGCAACATGCAATGTAGCGGTGTACTGCAACATTGTGCCACGAACGTACAATGAACACGGTAAGGAATGTGAGTTAAAATGGATTCGAATTTTCATTAGACTAGATTGGCAAATAGCAAATGACTATACTTTACAAAACATAACACACCTTCATTCCTGAATGGATCAGATTAGGATTAGACAGAGGTGTACTATTGTGTTCCTCACATTTCACCGATACCTATGTTATGTCCCATGTAATAGTGGTCAAACCTATTGCCATCTACCGGTCCAATTACAAACTCCGGTCCTCTACTGAGAATATTATAACAGAAAAATACAAAAAATATTGCCCGACTCGAGGTTCGAACCCAGGTCCTGACGCTTAGCAGCTTTACGGCACTTTAATAAACAGTATGTTGCAAATTTTTTTGTGTTTATATTAGACAACACACCGGCGATGACTGTACATTATATTATACACTGTACAATACAACTCATTCTTTGTCAAACTGTCTGATACTCATTCTTTGAACACTAGGAATAAACACAACCTTGCTGTACATGCTACGCGCCTCCACAGAATAAGCAACTCGTTCATGGGACAATGTATACGCTTTTACAATAAGCTTCCCAATGATATACGTAATTTAACATTAAAGAAGTTCAAAATTGTAATTAAATCTAAACTTTGTAAAAAAGGATACTATAAAATTTCGGACTATTTAGATGACAAAAACGCTTGGGATTGAGCCGCTCTTTAGCCTTTCCTTTTTTCTTTATATACAAATTTTGCCATTAATTATTATATTATTTACTTCATTATTTTGTTATTGTAATGTCGTTTAAATTGAAATTATTTCTTATATATAACCGCTATACATTGTAAATGTGAGTGAGATCTAGGCTGAGCGCTCTTTATTTCATTAATTCTCACGATAACTGATGCATGCTTGCACTCTGTTGCGACAGGTTGGCTCAAATAGTTATGGCACTTTCTTCAAAAGGCTATTCCACCCTATATTTGTCTCACATAAACCTTTACATCAATACAATCTGTCTGGACTTTAAAATAGACTTTGACCCCTGAGTTTGTTTCGGCGTTTCTTCTCAGGGATAGTCATAGGAAATGCCGACGCCATCTAGTTTAAAAAAGACGTGTAAAAGTGATTGAAAAATCCTAATTGCAAAATAAATAATTTCATTTCATTTCATTTCAACTGTACTATACTGACTGCACAATACTTCTAAAGAAGACTGACATCATGATTTATTTGAATGTACAGTATAATACAATTGTCGCTATTACACACACAACATAGTTTTGAATGCGATATAATAACATAACATAACCAATTGAACCTCCAGTGACATGTATTGTATATTGAAACACTGTACATACCTACACCATGTGTGCACACACATGAGTGTGTGGCCACAATTACAAAGAACATTTTTACAGTCGCCCCACCAGCATCACAAATCTCCCGAAAGAGCCGAGGGTCACAAAGTGTTCCCTCTAAATAATGTGCCCCCAGTTGGCAGCACTCGAGAACTTCCCCGAACACTCGCGCCCGGATTAACGTGTCCCGCACGCCCTCTCTATATTTTATCAGAAAACTTTAATTACTCTCACGTCGTGTCTACTTTGCGGGAAATTAAGATGGGAGTGAGTTTTTACAGGAAGTAGTAATAGTGAGCTTTTTGTTTTAGTGCCTTTTTGCGGTCCTTTCATTATGATCAAATGATACTACGTCTTGTTATCAAGAAGTGGTATGTTTAGTAATAAGCACCTTTTTCTATCACCATCATCATAATAGCCTAATTTGATGGCTTAACATCACGCCTGTATTCCATGAAGAAGTCATTAGACCACTTTGAGATAGTTTAAATCACATACGCGCATCATCTCATATATACATATCATAAAAAGTGCATCTTAAATATTATCGGAAAATATAATTTCATTATCAACAACAACGTCTTATTTTGCTAAATATTACCCTTTAATTAAGGAAAATGTGCCAAGAGAACATCTTAAGTACAAGCAGAGTTATGAAGTTACGCCGTAGCGTCGAATGCCGGCGGCAATCTCGTACGTCACCGAGTGCTACGCCAACATCGCTACGACGTAGCGACGTCGTAGAGCTCCAAGATGCGGCTACGACTCAATTAAGTGACCTATTTGTGCAAATGAAAGCTGATATTGAATTGAAATGTTGTCTGGGGAAATCAAAATTAGACGCTTTGCGACCGACTTAATAGTTACGGCCTGCAATTTGACTCGTGGCTTCTTGTGGCACGGTTCAATATTATGATACACACATTGAGTAGCTCGGATTGAGCTAATTTCTAATTTCGTGAACTCATATGTTAATAATACCATTCAGCGTGTAAGAAGCTTGTTTATGCATTAGAAATAAATATCAAACGTTTTCATAATACTTAAGATTAGTGTGTTTTACACCAGAAATAGTGTAGCTATTTGTATCAATGATGAATGCACCGCCCGCGCCCGCGCCCGCGCCTGTCCGCGCCCGCGCGTGTCCGCGCCCGCGCGTGTCTCGCCCGCTGATAATGTTTACAGTACTTGTGTTATAACACACAGACGTTGCTTACATATTGTGTATTGTACAGCAGTTTGAAATAGTTGCTATTTCTCCTGCAGTGATGAATGCGCCGGCCTCGCCTGCAGATAATATTTCTCAATGCACCGACAATGCTCAGTGCTCGATGGTCGAGACTATTTATTGTTGTCTGGAACCGGGCGCCTTTCATAGCTATCGAAAATATATTGTTATGAAACCGATATCGTTCGCTGTTAAATAACAATTCCGGGGAGATTGTTATTTTACCAATGGCACTTTCTATCGGTAAGGTTTGCTTAAATGTATTTGTACAGCGTTTCTAAATAATACACAGGAAAACAGGCAGCTGTGTCTTAGGCCATTTAGAATTACCAATAATGTATTGTCAATATATTATTATATAGTTTTTTGTGGGTTATCAGGTTGCCGCCGAACAAATATATATAATAATAGATATGAAACATTTATAAATTATTATGAGGCTATAAATCCACATGGACGGTTAAATATAACGGTCTGTAATATCTCATAAACCGGATCAGTTATTGGTTATCTCGTAAAATTGTAAGACATAAAATGTAGGGATACACAAGAATGTGCAGAAATAGATCACTAAAACTTGGTGCTAACGAGCCGTCAGTGCAAGGAGACAATAATTCCATCAGTATGCAGAGCGAAGTGTGCGCAGATCACATAGTTATGTACTGGACGTAAACAGCGGCGACGCCGTCCAGTTAATTATGACACGTCCGGCTGATTGCCACGCGGCAGGAAAGACAAAAGGTCCCCTCCATACAATGTGCGGTAACAAGCTCACGTATTCAAACTAAACAATACACACCAATCTGTGATTGTATTGAGCGCGACTTATAAACTGAAACAGTATCGTACCAATGTTAGATACTATTTCGTTTTATATGTGAACAAAGCTTTTTGTCTTTGTTAAAAATAGTCGATGACAAATAATACACGTTTGCGTCTGCCGTAAAAAAATTGTATATAATTTCTTTATTTATTACGCTGGGTAAGTGGTCGTTGTCCATAAATGATCACACAGAATGAGGATCGGGTCCAGCGCCTGCCATCTGCTGCGTACACGCGCTAAGTGTGTCACGGTGCCACAGTATAAGTATTCCAACAGTAGGCTGACGCCTTTGATGTCGGGCGGTGCCGCCGCCTGTGTAGGCATTTACGCAACTGCGGAAGGGTTGTCACAAATTGAAAAAGATACATATATACCTAATCATTAATATCATGTTTTTTAAGTCTTAGTTTTTTAAGTCGTCAGCACCCCAAGAAACCTTGAAAACGATACCCATATCTATACTTTTCAAAAATGCATGTCCGCCATCTTGGATTTCAAAATGGATGCCAGTTTCAAAATCAGCACCCCAAGAAACCTTGAAAACGATACCCATATCTATATGTTTCAAAAAATGCATGACCGCCATTTTTGGATTTCAAAATGAATGTCTTATAAGTTTCATTTCATGTAACAGCACCCTGAGAGACCTCAAAACATTCGATCTTATAAAGACAAAACGTTTCGGGGGTGTGCAATATACTCGGTATTTTTAAGAACGCCATATTGTTTACGTTCGCACATGCACGCAGTGGCGATCCGAGGGGGAGGTTCGTGGGATTGATGACCCCCCCCCCTCCCCCCAATCGTACACGTCAAATTGACAAACCTTGTAAAAATAGACAATTTACTAAGATTTTAAACAAATCGTTAAATTCCTGCCTAAAGACTAATAAATAAATCAAAAATAGATATTTTTTTTTTTAATTTATAAATCAAACCCACGATCCAATGCCAACCCCCCAGTCCAATGACAGCACATGTCGTATGCACCATATTAATAATAAATTGAAATATCTTAAATATCAAATACTCGATAGCCCTCAAAGTCGTGTCCCAAGCTACTAAGCGCGGTGAAGTATGCAGCTGGGGCTCGCCTCACCCGCGTCTCACCCCTCACACCCCGCACGATTGCCCTGTCTAGACGTCTTCGTCGACTGACTGAAGGGTTTATAGACTGTGACGGTGCAGCGCATCACCGCGCGGATACTTTTCCGCACACGCTCCGCATCCCGCATTCAGTGTTTGTGTGACTCGGCCTTAAGCCGGTTCTCTTGTTCCGCAGTTGTGGCCTCTAACAACATTATTCATTATGCCAACATATATATTGTTTCTTAATTTTTTCTCGTTTTATTTCATAATAACATAATTTTAATAGTAAAACTTCTGGACTATGTAGTTTCGTGGTACTCAGTAGTACACACAACTAAGGCCCACTATACACAGACGCGGCGCGGGCGACTGCTGACTCCAATTAGTGTAGTCACTAGAGAGATGTTCGTCTGTGTCCGAACTCCGATGCTTCGTGTTTCACGGGGCATTGTTTCGATATTTTCGGGTTTTTTAACTGGTGACATAGAAACAATTCTGACATTTTTAATTTCTGGAAATGAACGGTCAATGTAATGGGATTTGCACAAGATAGCCAATCGAATGAAATTGTTCTGAAGGTATCATTGCCAACAGAATTGATATAATAGTTGATGTAGCATGATTGAACACCTAGTGCATGATTAAAGCCCATGGTCACCGGTAAAACCGCCGTATAATATTAACTTATGCTATTATTATAAATGGCTGCTTTAGTTTAAAAAAATGTATTAAATCGTTGGTAAATTTGTTCTTAACTATATATTTAACACAAATACAACAATGATCACTAGATGGAAGTAGATATTCTTAGTCAAAACTCTATGACAAAACAACATTTATTATTAATTAATTTATTAATATCAGCACGGAAACGTCCGCTGCTGAAGATTTTCTGAAATATAATATTATTTCACAGAACCACTGACGTGTAAACCAAATGATTGTCAGACCATCTTAACCGTGAACATAAATATAAAATAGCTCCGCTCTGAGACGTTGTCGTAACATGATAGGCGTGCGGCGCACAGAGGCGGCGCGATTCCCATCCATCATCGTGCGACCTTCACGTCGCGCGGCAACACGCATCATGTGACGGGGAAACCACCTTGTAGATGAGTACAGTACGTTCAGACAATACAAGGTGCAATACAAACATTACGTACACAATGTGAATATAATAATAATAATGCAAGGTAAAAATGTCGCGCAAACGAGTGCGAGGTATAAGGGTGTGTCACGTAATTCTGCGGTACAACGACGATAGCCAATAAATAGCGGAGAGTTGGATGGTCAGAGAATTGCACCTTGGATCACCTACTCCTCAACTAATGCGGTTACTTACGGGCCTACTTATTTAATAAAAACTAATATTTATAAGTTTGCATATGTATCTAAAATCATACACACATCCTCTCTCCCACACACACACACACACGTACACAATCACTTAACATAAACAGAGGTTCACTATAATCATATAAGCACTTGTTTTGGTATTTTAATTACATTTTTGTAATTTAAAATTTGTTAGTATTTTGCCTAACCTAATTATTAAGTAGGCTAGTTATAATTAATTTTCCTGTGGCAAGTGGCGCCAGGTGCTGAAATACAGGTTTTTAACCTAGTTCGGCAGTGGATGGTGTTTTAAACATATTGTCTTGTCTAGCCTATTTTTGTTAACAACACATTGTGAACCAATTTATGGAAATAAAGCTTTTATTATTATTATTACTTATACCTTCTTCTGAAAGGAAGGAGAATGCGAAAGAGTGCATAATAATGCATTAGCATCATCGTTTCGTAGTCCTCTAGTATGTTCGCATTTTCTTAACTGTCGCGTGCAAGTTTATTCTCTAGTATTATGAGTCAGGAGTGATCCTTTTGCATTTCTCCATCGTGTGGCGATACGCACGCACATTAAAAGTGTATGACAGTGAGGACAATTCATCATTATTTACGTCCACGCTGAGATGGCGCTCGACGTAAGCTGTTATAAATATTATGTGGCACATTGATAGTTGCTATATCCGTTGTATTGCTCCAACAACAAAAGCTATCAAACTTCCAATGAGGTTACGTGAGTTTACTTTTACTTTGATCGCTTCTTAGCGATTGACACAACATTTATTTGTTTCAAAGACTTGGCTATTTTTTGCGATAATTTAATGTTTCGATTACGGCTTCGACTAATTCGACGATTTCGGTTTCGACTTAAGAAGTATTTGTATTATTATATCTTATTTATCTATTCGTAGTAGTCCGGGTAAATAGCTTTCGAATAACTGTATCAAATACATAGATGTATAAAGTTAAGCATTATTGAAGTAGGCACATCAATGTAAGAGATCGCTATCTACACTGCGGACCATCCCGTGCCTCAGAGAGCACGGCCGTCTGTATGAGCATGGCTGTCAAGTGATGAATGAGTGAATACAATTTTGTGAAAGTCGGCACTATTTAATAAAAATCTAAGTAATATCTGGTTTAATCTCAGTATAATGTTCCTATATCCCCCGTTAGATCGGAGGTCAAACGACAATAACTTCGTGTTAGAACTTGTACCGTCCCTCTAGAAAACGAGTCCAAATAAATTACGAAATAAGTAAAAGAGTAGATACATTCACGAACATGTATCGCACTGGTAACAGATGTGTACAGTCTGGGTCAAATAAATCAGTTTCGAGGGAATCTTTCTCTGTACGGATAACAGAAATAACTCGTCCAAGTTATTCTATTAGGACCGTCCGGCTCCGGGCGCGGGCCATGTGTGGACAATGGACCTAGTTTTTATCGCGAGCGCCGAATATAATGTTGTACGAATAAATTGTGGACGTGAGCGGGGGTAAGTACGGTGAAGGGGCGCCGGACGGGGAAAAGTACAGTCTGGAACCAAACAGTAAATTAAATTGTCAGAAAAATATTGATTGTCCTTTCGTTAAAAAGAGAAATTCAACGTACGGCGCTTAGTTGTATTTATCATGTATGGTAGGTTATAGTCATAAATTATACAAGCATGAACACCCCAGCCCAATATGTGATGATTTTTTTTCTGTGTGGACTGAATTCACAACTTGAACAGCAAAAGTGAATCCAAGCGCTTGGGCATTCAGACTCGCGCCATTGAGCCGTTAATTTTGACGATTAGATCCGGATTATCGTGATAGAATTACTGTCGAAGTCTACGTAAGTACTACCTTAGTTATTCAATCCCTGTTCAATAAAAATACAAATTTTGTTCACTTTTAAATTACTGGTTTTATTTTCTTTTACACGAGGTTTTGCTTTCCGAGCAAGCGTGCCGAATTTCCCATAAAATAACTCTTTCTGACCTGAATTAATTGTTCGGCCATTACCGACTGGTTAATTATGAATCGAGGTCAACATTTCATAGCAATTACTTCATAAACAGTTGCTTTAAACTTGATTGCTTCATAAACAAATCGAAGCAATGCTTCTGTGCTTCGCTCGCAGTGCGAGGTGCTGCGGAGCTGCGGAGTTATTGCGGTCACGTCGCCAACTTTGTAAGGGCGACGGTGTCAAAGGGGGTGAGGGGTGTAAGAGCTGTGAGAACGGGGGGGGGTCCGTTTGCTCAAGCCTTCTCGCGAATGAAGATGACGTGATAATCGATAGCCACCTGCTAATTGGGCCAATTGTACAAATTTTTGGGATAAAAATAAAGGCACAGAAGGCCAATTTTGGGCCAGATGAGTCTAAGGATAACAAGCGCATTAGCCGCGTTCTGGTTCCACACAAGTTGGTAAAATTAATCATAAGGTTTTACCGATATTTAAGTGTAATCTGTTGTGTATGTGTGTGTGCACTAGTTATCGCACCGCACCTTCTGTATGTATCTATTAATTATAGTATTGAGCCGAGGTCCCAGTGGGGCACACCGCACCACGTGACCCCCGCCGCACGTGTCCGGCGGTAGGTGGCGCCTCAAGACGCCTTCGTGTTCAATACGCGATTACTGCGATTCTACACGATACCTACTGGAATAAACACGCAACTTATATCGTTCCAGATACATTTACAACAAACATTGTGAACAATTTATTTTTTTAATTATTCTTTTGTTCTAATCTGTTGGTTGCAACTTGTACTTGTGTGGAAGATAACGCAAAAGTACTATCGTACCACAGGAACATTTATCTGGATAAAGCCCATCTCTTTTCCATAGAACCAATCCACTTTTGGAACGGTGAACCTAAAGTGTCAACGTTTTGAAAGTGCCTCTAGACTTGTAACAGAAATAATATTTCCCAAGTAACATTTCATTTGTACTGAAAATCGAATAAAGGTTATTTCGCATTTATGCTTGCTAATTCAAAGAATTGACTTTTGTGAAAAATATAAAAATATTTCAGGTATAAATATAATTGTTCTTGGCAGGTTACACAAGAGATACTGAGGTGTCTTATGTACTTTTGGTAGCAGCGCGGCCCCCTCCCCACTCCTCTCCCCCCTCGTCGGCCCACGTGGCGGGATCGATGCCGTTATCAATTACCCACAATTTGTTCCCAACGAGTTTATTAAGAGCTCTCGATATCGAACCACAATCAGTTTGGAATTATAAACCAGTTGTTAGCTTAATGTTTTGATGGCAGCCTGTCAGACCGAGCAAACAATGTCATTACGTAATATTTGTATGTGCTTAAGGGTAACAATTAGATAAGAGTGAGACAGAATTACGGTGCTGCTAATTTGTTTTTATATGGCAGTACTAACACAATATTAACTAACTTAAACTTAAAAAGTGGAATAGCATTTTTTTTTGGATAGAGCAGTTGAAGTTTATCAAAATCATGGTCAGTCAAATCCAGTCAAAATTGTGTACGTATAACGTTTAAAAGTGCCATAATTCAACCAACTCAGCCGCCGCTGCTGTCCAGTCAATGTTTCATCGTGTGCCTCCACTCTTACAAACCTTAAATAATGTAAAGTTCCTCCATCACTTACTATCCTCAGTGGAAAACCTCAAATAGACGCACTATTACTAAATACTAACGGTCATCCTCAAATAACTGTAACTTTCATGGCTGACTACTAGCCTGAAAATATCTCGATACTACTTACGATACCCCTGCAATGACGTAGTACTAAATGGAAAGGAGCAACTCCACACAATGTGTGATAACAAGCTCTTGCACACATAGACGAAATAGAATTTGCAAACCGACTGCACACACGCACGGCTGTTCTGGTTCACCTGTACTAATGTGGGCTAGTTGTGTATTTATATGAGATAACGATTAAGAGCACATTTATAGGGTTTTCAACAGCAATAAAGATGTTGACAAGTTCAAGCTATATATTGTATATATATGTATATACGTTAGAAATGGCAGTGCCACGCAACTGGCTGGTTCACAACATTAAGGGATAAATAAAAAACTAGCAGTGCGCAGTTTGCTTACTGAACCTTTATATTTGGTGATTGTTTGTCGATGGTCGTGAACGTATACGTCGTGGCCGGTCCCCGGCGCCCCGGTCCACATATTCAATTACGTGGATCACTTTCACAGCAGTAGGTAGATATCGCCGTGATTCAATAACGCCGAGGAAACACACGTAGACTTTGACGGCTCCAACGAATAAATAAATACAAGCATCGCCGTCGCATGGTCGAACGAATAAATAAATAAATACATTACATGTGGCGGCTTTCAGGATCCGCACGCGTTTGTATGAACAGACTAATTGAATAATGAAATTATTTTGAGTTTCAATCTGTCGTTTATTTATTTAACCTTCTTATTTGCATCGGGCTGATAATTTAATTTAAAAATAATTAAGCCTTTAGGAGTAGGTACAGAACGTGCGAATGAAAATAGACAGTGCAAATGATAAAGCTTGGCCTCTAGTTTAATCAGATGTAGCTGTAGGTATAATTGTTATAAATAAATATGTTATAATTATATAACAAAGTGTATTATTGTACGCGAAGTTATTAAGTACATAAATATTGTACAGCGTGTTAGCCAGACCATCACCCATTCAATGACCTACCCGCGACAACAACACGTTATCTCGTTGATAGTTATTCAAGTGGAATCTGTTTTTTCTGAGTCTAAGAAAAAAGTGAAAATCATTTAAAATTATATGGAAATTTCGTTGACAAAGCAAACTCAAACAGTCCCGGTAAACCTTGTCGCAACACGTCCGTCCTTCCGTCCGCAGCAAACACCTCATGATTACTTTCGGTTGTGTTTCACTGAGCTCTATGAGCATACAACGAATCGTTTTTAATTTAATCAACCGTCGATTGTTTATCTTTAATTTCACGATCAACATGAAATAATTGATGCGCCCTCTATACATACGTATACCAGAAAATATTACCAGCCCGTGACTGTACCTAATGGTCATCTGTAATACCATAACAACAACATAATGGTTATGCAACCTGCTGACATTTTAACTCTTTCCATGACTTTCCATGACTATGATTATTCATGCTCGTATATTATCTCCAATCTTAATAATAATGTCGCTTTTTACGACTTCCGTGTTAAGAAAGAGAGCGGCCTAATATTTTCCGGGCACAACAATTTTCAAGTACAGTTTCTTGTAATTAAAACGTTTAGTATTCAAGGCACAATGGCGCCGCCATTTTAAAAGAGTCCCCTTTCTTGTAACAACGTTGTCGCCATTAGGATGTGGCATTGTAGCCAGTGTTGCAGTGTTGCCAGGCGCGATACAATGCGGGGCAACGGCCGGGACAGTGCTAGTGGGGCTCAGTGTGCTGCTGTGAAGGGGCTCACTATTGACGCACGATAAGCAGGCTTAGAAGGCTCACTAATTGAATACGAACTTACACGTAAGTGGTCGATACAGTATAGAGAAAATGGACTTCTCCAAACAAGAGCCACAGATTGCACGCAATGCTTTTGTTTCTTTTGTTGTATTTGCTATAAATGCAAGCTCATAGTGTTGCATGGATTAGACATTCTGTAACTTTCAATGTGGTGGTGTTGCGGTTAAGATATTCAATTAGGATTATTATGCTCTCGTATTTGTGTCTAAGTTTCAGCTGGAACTAGCGCCGGCGCCGTTTGACTCTGTTACGAGTTTGTGTTGGTACACAATGGCAGTGTTGAGAATTGAAATGTTCTAGTTGAGTGTTACGATTCACAGTTAGCTCTGAACCAATTTGCTTATCATTCAGAGTTCCTTAAAATATCTTAGAATTCATCACCGCGCGGGAGGCACACTTACACTGTACATCATGCGTTGTGGTTTCACATGTGGTGACCACACGCTCCACCCACTGCAGCACCACATATACAAAATGGCGTTATATTGCATGAATTTGTGGTGTCACTGTTAAGTTGTGCAGCATTGTTATACAAAATCAAATGTGAGTTTGCAGAATGTCCAGACCTCTAATCGAATTTGTTCGATCCAATTTTCTTAACACACGAGTTGGTAAGCAGATATTACAATTCTCTTTAATCTCATCTTCATGAACACTATCTCTGTATTTTAATAACAAGTTTAAAAAAAAAAGGTATTATTTATTTCCTTTTTATGTCAAAGTAGAATCACTACATGATGCAATTTGACAATCCATTAGGTAACAAATTTAGTTTTAGGAAAGTGTCTGAAGTAGGTATATGTTATCTAGCTCTGCATCCTTTAGTCTATTATGTTGTGCGTAGTAAAGTAAATGCTCATTCCTACCTCAAATGAATGCACCCACAATCTCCTCAGCGAACAATTAACAAGCCACTTGTTCTGTGGGCAGCGCGTCGTCACCGTGGTGAGGGCCGGGCGGGGGGCGAGGGGTGCAAGGGTGCAGGCGGGGGGCGGGGGGCGGAGGGACGCAGGTGTGCTGTAACATTCACAACACGAGGTTTGTTCAGCGCATCGACTCGCATGTGTGCCTTAAGCTCAGAATGGATGCTGTTTACCAACATAACAATTTGTACTAAGTATTTTCCAAGTAATTTTCTTGTACACCGTAACTGGGAAACATGGAATCGTGATGTTGTGAGATTTTCTGGTTTTTGCAGGTTTGACTGAGTAAGCCAATTTGAAAAGTTAGACTTGACCCTAGCCGGCTTGATAACATAAATGTGGGTGGCAGTAAAAACAATGGGCCCATCGTTTATAGAAATGTACTATGGTAACATGGTTATTTTTGTGTACGGTGTCAGTAAACTCTTAGTAACAGTTACATAAAACACGCTTGAACAAAAGACAGTCGTACCGAGGAGGGCGGGGGTGGGGGCGGTAGTGAATGGCAGCAGGATTCCCGACTTGACGCTAAAGGCAGCCGTACAAAGCGTGGCGAGGATGGGAGCTGCAGGCGATGTAGAACAGAGCCGAGATCTATCAGACACTTCAGAGCTGATTCCACCCTCGGGGAAGTGCTCTGTGTAACCTTTTGCTAAAAGATACCAATGTTACTAAATTCCTGTCTGGAATTGTAAAAAATAACTCACTTAATATTACCTCAAAATATATAAAGAACTACAGAACGTTCACTTAGCTTTAGCAGCCGATCGCAGTCTACTTCTGGAGATAGTCACCGCGCTAAGCAAGCGATCAGAATCAGCGGCCGCCAGCAACACTGTTGACGTGGTGGACTGACTCTGGCGAATGCTGACCAATGGGATGGTTTCTCCATTATCTGGTGAACGTAACCTTGTTGCAAAGTGTACAGTTATTCGGTGCAGTTGGTCGTTCACTGCTCCTCCCCCTGGATACACTGTAACATAATAACCAAAACTAATCAAGTGCCTCCTGTGGCTGTCGTGGTTTGTGATCTGAGCAAGTTATACGTGTGTTGGATTTCGCGTATTGCTAGAAGTAGGCCTTTGAACCATTTTTTTGTGACTTTCGTGATATGGTGTCAATACTTCATGATCTCAGCTATTTAATGACGTCATCGTCACTAGAGTGTACTTAGCAATGTGTGCGATGGTGTTTTGTTTCAATGTCTATACAGCCTCTGTGTGTTGAGTGTGTCACGACACGCGCCATCAGAATACCGATAGTCTGATGTGGCAGTTGTTTGTCGTCTATCGTCTTAATGGATGCCACCACCTACGAGTCATATATTTAAGTATTGCTTCGTTTGCAGCATTTATATAATACATATTTAGCTGAATATAGGGAATACTCAACGCACACCTTCGCAAACTATTCATCAGCAGGACTTGTTTATTTAATTTAATGTTTACAGATGTTAATACATCTGCTTGTAATTTATGAATAGTTCGAGAGAGGTGTATACGATGCTAAACGATTTGTAAGCGCCTTTTATGGCCTACACGAAAAAAAAAGTTTCATTCAAGTTTGATTTTGTTCAAGAAGTTTTCAAAATTGGTACGAATCCGTTGCTATTAGGAGGTTATTCTCAAAGAGCCTCTATGTGTAACAGAACCACACGTTTCCCATGTGGCTCGCGCCCACACGACAGAATACCCTACCCCATTTATGGTATTTCAAATGATAATATCAAACAGTATTACATCTCAAAGATAAAGCTCAAGCGTACTGTATCGAACAGCTAAAGCTACGGCCGATTGGATCGGAGGCTCTTAGGCTTATCATCAATGATTCAGAGCAACGTAAGAGATCCCGCTAAGCCCGCGACGGCGTTCACAAATTGTCCTCCGCTCTCAATCCAATTGTACTGTATGATGTATCGACTCGCGTGTTTGTTATTATATCCACAGTTACTTACAATTAATGACTAACTTAACATCGGGCACAACATATAAATAATCGTTAAAATTCGTTTTCATTGCATTTAATTGCTTGCCCATGCAGTATAATAAGCATGGGCTTCTTCTTTAAAAGAAAAGCCATTTTTGTCCACCAATAGACACTGATGACTTGTAAATAGAATGTAACTAAATATTGTAACGGGTGTGTGTACATTATCGTTTAGAAATATATAACATAGAGTTGCTATTTCGATTCGTTGAACTAATAAGAATTGAATTTGAGAGCTCGTTGCGAACAATACAGAGTTTAAGGTTTTAAATGCAGTTTCATTCCTGTTACATTATAGTACTTATAACAGTATTGAAAACTCGTACAGACATTACCTACTCATTTAATAATAATGTAAATAGTGTACATAATGACTATAACGTCCAGTGACGGGTCTCAACACATAATCCCAGTCTTCTGTGTCACATTTATTATTTAGTATCGAGCACTCGTGTGATCGGTACGGATGCGGCGGGATTACCGCGTGATAGATGAGTGCGGTCCGCGGGTGACGGGACTGCACGCGCTCACGGGACCGTAGAGTGGCGCATGGCGGGACTCACGCTGAGGAACGCGGCTACTCTACTCTATGTTATTTATGATTTACCGGGAATTTCCACGATCCTCGCTTCCTCACCAGCAATTACATAGCATCATACCTTGGTGTTCAAAGGGTATATTTACACAGAGTTGTATAATAACATTTCACTGATGAGGGTTGCTGTTATTAAGTCTCATGATGGTGAGGCATAATACCAAACTTACGGCTGCCACTAACAATATCTTAACAGAAAGATTCAGGGTTGAAGCCAGTACTTCACATTCAGTAGCCGCGCTTGCCGAAGACCGAGGAAGTTCCAACAGTATTTGCTCTATTAAAAATTTAATGCATCCAATTGTGTAGAACGTATTTCTTCGCGTTCGGTTTTCCTGTTGTCACAATTTGCCACAATTTGGCAAATTTCATCTCTTTATTTATTCTTGTTTCGGTTATTAAAGTAAACAAATGCGTGTTTTTTGTTTACCAGCGCTTGATGGTAATTGTACAACAATAATAATAATAAGGAACAGATTTGTTGGAGCCCCAATAACGTTGTTCGTAGATATAGCTTATAAATGGAGATGAATGACAAATAATACAATAATGAATGTTCTGTGAAGTAATGGAGATGTTAACACGCTGCTGCGCATGTGTGATGTTGTACACTGGATTGATGATCTGCCGCGAGGAAGCAAGGGATCGTTTACAGATCATATTACCTACCTTCTGTCTTCTCAAGGCTTTTATGTGTATATTGCTTACCTTATGCGTTTTAAAATTAATTACTAATGATCCTATCTATCTAAATATAAATTCTTGACATATATTCAAGCGTCAGCTTTTCTCATTGAAAGTAGGAAAGAACAATTCTATTAAAGAAAAATAATTTTGTAATATCTCATAAATATAGTTTCCATACTAAGTGTAACTAACCGTTATTATACTCGCGGCTATCAGTTTACCGCCAGCCGCGCCGCTCGCTGCCGGGGCGTGACTGCACATACGTAACATTTGTGAAGGTCAACAATTCATAAAGAAAAGCTTTCCTCTGTGTAAACATACGGTCGGGATAAGATCCGCTCAGATTGTGTCAGTACTCGTATTAATATCGCACACACACACACACACGCGCCCGCGCACGCGAGTCCTCGGGGAAATAACGCACAAACTAAACACGCGCGGCTCCGTGTGAGATTCCTTTGCAGACAGACACTGATACATCAGTATAGACCAACTGTTTCACATACATAGCAATGTTTTACATCGCTGTGTCGTTGAACTGTGTTTTCATCATCCCACCGTTACCGTTACCGTTACTATTATTCCGTTACGCTCGGGATACTTTGATTGCCCTTCGGGTGACTGTGACGGCCCATAATAAATTGTTATACTTACCGATCTATTTCTGTTATGTTTACAATCGTCCCTTCGAGCCAATCAAAATGTTATCTTACCGACTGCAGTATTTTATGGAACAAGCTATTCTATGGAACAATGTTATTACTTCATTATTTTTCTCATTTCCAAACTATGACGCAGTAAACTGTTTTTCGCTTTGCAATAGTTTTTTTACTGTGTTCTGAAAAGGCAATTTGATGTTCATCTTTGTATGAGTATGAACAAAAGCCGACAAACTGCTGAAGCACAACACAATACCTGCAATACCGACCAAACAATGCACAGCTCACAATTTCACAGAAAATAATTCAGACAGGAACGTTTTTAACGAAACATACGATGTATAATTGTTAGAACTGTAGTAGAAATATAATATAATAGTTGAACAGCAACCATGAAGCATATGATGCGGCAATATTTGATTTGCAGCTTTATTGATGCTTAGCTAAGTACTGAAGGTCGCCAGTCAGCCTCGCGCTCGCTTCACGTGTCAATAAATACAAACTTGCAACTGCGAGTATCCATTCTCTCGGCGGCGCGGGCGGCGGCGTTCTGGTGTCAGCTGAGACTGTTTCACGCTGTGACGTAACAGAGGCTCGCTTTGAATAATGTGAAACTTTCATACAATTTAAACGATGTTATGTATAAACGTGTTTGTTTAGTTACCAGATTGAAAGCATGATATCAGTCTCAAATTCACAATATTCAGTGCTGGGTGAGGCCATTACCCAGCACTAAATATTGTACAACACTTCCAGGTCTTTCAATCCAGAGCCAGCACGGGTCAATCGCTATTTGTCTGATCTTCCTCGTCCTTGCCGTGACTGCTCGTCCCTACTAGATATCAGGTTGACATAATGATGTTACAACGAAGTGGGTACAAACCTTTATCATGAAACAGAAATAGGTACAATATTTTATAAGTTACCCGATACAATTCAAATAGTTCTATTGCTATTTTATACCGTCTATTACTGAGCGGTATCGCAGTTAGGTCGGTAATGGATGACGTACTACGATGTCGGTCGTTGGACCTGACCGGGCAGGTTTACGACCACAGTCTGCAGCTATGGATTAAGTTAATGTTGTATTGCCTTCACAGGGCATTGTTCTGTAAAGGTCGCAGGTAAGTACGGTATGATACCTTTTGTATCAAAGTACTATTGTTTGATGGTAGGGGAACGTTAATTTTGTTTTCAAATATTCTGAAACTACTTCACTGGCAATCATTTCATATTTCCAGCTTCTGATGTCATCTCCGGTTTAGTTATTACTGTGTTGTACTGAGATAACCAGAGTTCATTCATTAATATAGTAACATAATGTATTGCGTAAGTGATTAATTAAGAACCATGTATAATGCGGTCATTAATCAAACTGTCCTTAATATATATGTACATTACAATATTGCTATGGTATCTATAATTTACATAAACTGACTTTTCGAAACATGAAGGATACGGCCTTTCCTCATTCACAAAGCGCATAATCGGATCAGCAGCGCAGTACGCTATAAGCTGAGATTCAGATGAAAATATTTTGTATTTCACGAAACGCTGCGAAGAAACGGCGAGTGGGCCGTAAGGTCCCGGACGACGCTACATTAAACCTTTTGCCGTTCCCGGGAATTAAACACCATTGTTTAAGTTTGTATAAACCGTAGCGAGCGACTCGCTTGCCCCGGACAATACCCGCTACCTACACGAACATAATTCTTGCCCACATTTCACAGTTCATTGCGGAATTATTGATTCATTCCATCCAATCGAGCGCACAAAAACCGCAATGTACATCACACGATGCTTAATTTTCGTGTATTTTCGTTTTTTGGTGTGACGGATGTTTGTTATTTAAGTGGATTGTCGGACGGCGGAGGACAAGTGCGCGATTAATAAGTCACTGAGGGGATCGCTGGTTCATTTCACTTTATTTTTATTTTTATTAAAATCCTCGCGGCGCGACGCGACGTCTCGTCGTAAGTCCTGACATTATTCCCGATAAAACCGTTAAGTTAAATTATGACACGAAGTTATAAAGTTTGCTTCCATCTTTAGATGCACAAACCTGAAACAATGAGTAGGGCACGCCAACCTGTTCTATGAAGACATGAGGAATATTGACGTATGCATGCAAGATTGTTTAGCGCCGGCTGTGAATCTATCCTGATTGTACAGATACACACAACACCATGTGACGTCATCAGCTGCGACATCAAGATAATCCAACCGCGTTAAATATACTGTTTCAAGCCGCCAAATAGACATGTTTTAACGAAAGTCCACTGAACACTATATGCTCACAGAAACACAGACGCACACGACACCCATACTACGCGTGCAGGTGTGGCTGACTGTTGACATTGTTGCAACTGTTTACGTGTGAGTATGTTAGTTATATATAAGGAGTGAGTCTTCTGGGTTTCCTTTCCTCGTGGTGTAGCTGTGTGTTGCCGCGCGGCTCCTCTCACAGCAATGAACGGATTATACGTATTCGACGAACCAACGAGGCCGCACGTATAATTGAATTCATCGAGAGCTCTCACGTCGACGTTTTTATCATTTGAATGGTTCAAATTTCATGTATATATAATTGTAATGCTTTGTTTTACACTGGAATATAATCTTATTTGTTAAGATATTAATTTATCTTATTCGGTTACTAATAATTAACTGACTGTTTCGTAGGTGTAATCGTTACAGCGCGGCTTCAGAGCGTGAGGTCCTGGCTCCGATCCCTAAAATTCTCATCGCAGCCCGGAGTTGTAATTTTGTCTAGTAGATCAACCGTATTGTTCGTATTCGGATCAAATGGTGGGTGTACAGTGTACATCGCTTTCCTGCAATCTATCCTCCTTGTGAACTCTAATGTTTTATATGAAATAATTGTTAAATTTAATTTAATTTTATATGAAATAATAATATATAATATTAACGGCATTGTCTTTTGCATGTTAATCAGAGTTACAAGTAGTGCCAACACTTGACGCGCCACTGAATAAGTTACTGACCAATATAAAATGTAGAATTACATTTTCAATCAATGTTCACATGTTCTTAGAAAACAATATTATAAGAGAGCACACAGACTGCCTCGCAGCAGTAAGTATAAACTTACTAAAAAAGAATCACGGCAACACATTTACCTCAGAACTTCACAAGTTATTATATGATAAATACTTATTATAACCATAAAAGGTATGTTTAACCGACGTTTGCAATGGTTCTGTCATCTCCGGAGTATCAGAGCCCATGGTCTGTCGTACAAGTGCGACTATGCGACTATATCGGGTATCGTCATAGGAGAGTACATAGCGGGGGTGGGGGGAGGCGCGCCGGAAGAATTGCCTTCATTTAAATGCAGCAATCTAAATGCATGTTACCGATGTACACGCCCCCCCCCCCTCCCCGCGCATCCCCTCGAGCACTCTCGGCCAATCTAGTCGAGATCATACACGACGGAACATCTCTGATATAAATGTAAGTCATCACAACATAGAACTTGGTGAAGCCCTTTGTTCTGTGTATCAAAGTTTCATCTAAACGAATAAATAAATAAACAGTCCGTAAAATAAATATATGTACTTTTTTTTTTTTTTTTGCCCCACACTAGGATTTCTCCTGTATCGTGGGTACAGTTTACAAACATACATGTCACATGCACAAACAACCAGACCCGAAACAACTATCTATAGATCATACAAATATTTGTTCCGTGCGGGGATCGAACCCGCGACACGTAGCGCAGAAAGCTAATCGCTTAGCCACTGCGCCAACCGTGTCGTCAAATTGTGTACTTAACCGAAACTGTGTATAATAAAAACTGACGAGTGACCACAACTTTGTGAACTGACTGAATACAAGATTTTTATTCAGCGCGGTTGATACCAATCAATTTCCTTTTAGTTTACTTACAGTTCAATATATCTGACGGTATCCATATCGAATTTATATATTGGAGTAGTTGATACCACTTGCACGCGGCTCAGTGGGGTACAAAGCGCTGAGAGCTGCGAGAGCGGCGTCGGCGCCGACGGTGGCGGTGCGGCGTGATGCCGAGTGTTACACTAGACAGGGAGCGGGCGCGGCGCGGCGCGGCGTTGTCCCGGCCATGAATACACAATCTCTCCACTTACCGGCCGTGTAAAAATATTATTCCGAGCGGGTGCCACTTGGCGCCGCCCCGAGTCCCCGACGCGCCACGACCTATGTAATGTACCTACCGATAATATATAATGTAAAGAGGTACAGAAGGCCCATTCCCAATAATTAGAAAAACCCCAACACTATAATCAATATTATAATATTGTATATTCCCCTTGCATTGTGTACTTAAGCCCAAAATGTAAGATAACGTCACAATTCCGCCCTGGTTGCGAAGGATGGTTGGTCAGATGCGTAAGGCCAGTCGTTGTTAGTGGTACCTGTTGTTGGTTTATGGATTTAATGTGCTAGCGGTTTGGTTATATACAATCCTCTTAAATCATTTCAGTTAAGCGATATACCAGAGTCAGTACAGAGTGGACCGTCGGTACGTCCTACTGTCTGGCAGGTTGCCCCAACATGTAAAATTATTCCTCCCTTGTTTGAACGTACTCAAACAATAGTAGTAAATGTATTAATTTATCTGGATGCCAACGTACTGTACTGCGTGTCGCTACGCAAGTTGTTCGCCGTACTATCGGCACTCACCGCCGGCCTCACTACTTGGCACATGTATGTACAGCTTGCTTCAGATACTTGGATACAGTCCAGTGCAGTCTTGTGAATCCTCCGTACGATCCATTTTTTTTCAAGTGGCAGTATTCAAACGAATAGTTTGTATAACGTTGTTGCAGTCATGTCGGTGCCGTTCCGAAGTCGAGTCCAAAATTATTTAACCACGTGGATAAATACGTGCAGCCTATCGGACACAATTGGCTACACACATTGTACACGACACAAGGCCATGCTTAGCTAGTGTGCACTGGTGAAGCGGGTTTGATTCCTGCACGAGACATATAAAAATTGATAGTATGGGTAATGGATAGTTGTTATATACTATGTAACTCGTACATTTCTAAACTGTGCTCACATCACAGAAGAAATCCTAATTGTAGAAAAATGATTTAATATGAAAAAAAAATATCGTCTGCAACTGAGAACAGTTTCAAAACCCTACAAATTTGGAGTCGGGAATTAGATGTATAATGTCCCGCTGGGGTGTCGCTGTGTGCTCCTGGGCCAATTTGTTTAGCGTTGAGCCAATAAGTTGGTGGCTCCGGCTCGGTTTGTGTTGACACCGTAAAGCATAATTAACGTCGCGCGGCGTTTAGCGCACTAATTGGCGCCGCTTATTAAACGCCACCGCCTTCTATTGCCGGCGGCGAGCGATCGCGTTTGATTGCGACTCGCGATCACGACTGCGTGTTGTCATCGCTGTACGCTGGCGCTGCGCTGTGGGCTGTCACCTCTGTGGTCGTGTGTTGGAGTGTATCGTAGATTGCGTTTACGTGAGTCGCAAGTGCGGAATTACTTTCTTCAAAAAATAAGCACTGATCGTTATGTGTGCGCTAGTAGTGCGCAGTTTTCCATCAGAGTGGATCAAAACTAAATAGTAAATACTTCAACACAAATGGTCACCTTAATAATATCGTTCAGAAATTACTTGTGTAGTCAGAAAAAAAGTAGTTGACCATTGTACACAGTTTTAAAAGTGTTTAAATTAATATAGTAACATTATCGATTAGTATAATGGCTAGATACGAACAATAATTATGTCCTATCATCCCGTTTCATCGGGAAGCACCTTTTTAATGTGTTCCTCCCGTTACAAATTGTTTTCTCGTAATTTTGATGTAGCTAAAGTGTCATTCGTGTCAGCGAGGCGACCGATGCGCGCTCCACTGAGCAGCACGCGGTCATTACACACGTACAGTCTGATCGGTTCGACGCGCGGTGTGATCAGCGCCGGCGCCGTCTGGAGACGCACGGAGCCGCCTCAACGCACAATATCTCGTGTTCATCTGATGGCAATTTTATAAAATTGATTATTTCAGGTCATCAGAATGAAACCTTATATATATATACCTATTATAGCTCATTACTGTCTCTCTGGTGGACACGGGACTGTTCTCAGAATGAGAAGGGTTAAGTCTTAGTACGACAGCTTATGAGATGACATTTACAAAGTTTACCACAGTCGTCGTGTGGTAAGGGGACGCATGCTGTAATGGTGTTCCAGACGGGCGCGCACATCAAAGTGGCTCGTTTCGTTTACCCAAATCATCGGAAGCGAGTTATGAGTTGACGAAGTAGAAGCTCGTTAGGTAGTTTACTTCGGTATACTATAATCCTCCGGCGGGATCCAATTACTTGCGTTAACCGCAGAGGCCGCCCCGCTCGCCCCGCGTCCTGCTCCAACTCATCCCCCCCCCCCCCCCCTAACCTCTGTGTGGTGTGTACATGTCTAGTTTAATAGCGGCGATGTTATGGACCGCCGCGACCTGCAGGTGTACTGACTACGTGCGGTTCACGTTAAGCTAACATGCTCGTTACTACAGCGAGGCGGGACGTTTGTCTGGCCCGCGTGCGCCGCTGGCTTTATATATGCGTTAATACTGCGTAATTACTGAGCTGACCCAGTTATAGTACCCCTAGTATATTATTTCCTCAGTTATCTTCAAGGTAATGCCGAGTAATTTTAATTAATACATACTTATTTGTCTAGCGTTGACAAATGAACGAAAGCTGTCCTAAAATCCTAAGACATAATAATATGTGTCTTAATTTATCTCAGTATCAATGAGCTTTATTCTTCGTATGAATACAGTGACAAGGTGTTGTCCTGCGCACGGTCAGGACGTTCTGCCATTCAGGTGTCTATGACCCGTCCGCGACATATTGGAACGAACGCAGCGGGACGAGAAAATGCAGAATATTTTCACACGCGTTTGACGGGAATTTCAAAAGCAATCCAATCGCAATGTTCAATGTGCGCAGTATGAGAGTACGTCAGTATCGGGCGAGTCAATAACATGAGCTCACGTGTGCCCGCGCTCGTTACAATTATACACCAAATACAATGTGGGGGTGAACAACAGAAGGACCATTCCTCACGTGCGGTAAATGTCTACTTAAACTGACGACTCGATTTCTGCAGATTTGATCCCCGCACCATATAAATATTAACATAGCTTAGGTCTTTGTTTTACTATTGGTCTGGGGAGTTTGTGTGAGGTTGATTTTACGAGCGATTCGTTATTTCTGGGTCTCCTTTACATCTGTAGGTAATAGGGTTTTCTTCTGCGTTTGCTATTATTTGTTACGGCGCATTGTACGGAGTGGCTATTCTGTTATTACTCATTGTTCTACGTTACACATATGTATGTTACAGGTTGGTAGGTAGATGGGTGCTCAGTGGGGATTACACAAATCTGCTATTTGCCGGGCCATTGGGCGCGCGGTGCGCCCGCCCGAGAGGCCGAGCGGCCGGGCGGCCGGGCGGCCGGGCGCTCCCGCTGCCCCTAGCGCACATACACCGACATACTGGCGGCCATAACTTACGTCGTAATAATTAAATAGACAGTTTAACGGTTCGTTTACTATGAATATAATATAATACGAATCGTTCGACGATATTATTTTTAAATATTGTGTTCAATATAAAACTGTTGTTTATGTTGAACACTGGTTTGCTTCGCGAGCTACATAGAGAGTAGAAGAGATTGTTTAGTTTATATTGCTTCATAGGTACATTTTGCGTTTGTTTCAATGCGTCCAGTGCAATAAATTGATGAAGTATTTTTATTTCTTCGATTTTAAGCAATAAAGTAGAATGTTCTTCAGCTTCTCCATTTACATACACTTTCAAGAAAGTTCCATTATCATAATTCTAGTCCTTTCACCCACACTTTCAACTTCGCACAAAAGTTTTATTTTTATTTGAATAGTATAGATATAATAACTAGAGGCTCCGACAGGCTCTAACTTTCGAAGGGATGACCCCACGCTCCCCACGGGGATCGTAAAAGTCTTCCACGTGTGGTCTCATAACATCTTACTGATAAAGCCAACACGCCACCTACTAACATAACATACCACGACATCACGCCAGTTTTCCCCGAAGAGTTCGGCAGAAATGTACTGTTGTACACTCAAATTTCGCTGATGTCAGCAAGAGAGTTTAATACCATCCACTGGGAACAATTACAAACAACTAGTAGGTAAAGCTGCGTATACACTGATGTTGTTTGATTTTTTGACTTTTTGACTTGATTGTTGTTTTATTATATTATATAATGTTGTAAAAAACAAGACAGCCGTCTGTCAGATGTCTGTGGGAGTGTATGTGTGGCGGGTAAGTCAGCGGCGCGTACCACTGCGGTATCAGTGACAGCTCCCACAAAACCCTTCTCCTTTTGCGCCCCGTCACCCTAATCGTTGGCTGACGCCGCCACGGAATAAATACTTACACTGAAAAAAAAATATTATGGCTGCCATAAAGTTTTTGTTAGCTTTTATCAAGTAAAATGTTCATATATGGGAACATAAAGCTACTTGTTTGCTAGCAATAAAGCTAACTTTATCACTGATTTAAACAAATATCATACTAAAAATAAATAAGTTCTTAATCGTGTTCATCAGTGAAGTTGTTTAAATAAACCTTACTTGATAATTGAAATGACTGTTTCAAACAAGTTAATTATTAGGAAAATAATGTGTGATTATTAATATTTTGATCATGTTGACTTTATCGCCAATAATCATGTATGGTTTATAGGTATCATAATTTTCTTTTTAGGATTAAACATGAAATACTTAAACAAGTAAAATTCGCACTTGTTCAGCAATCTTTTTTTTCAGTGTACAGAAGGTTCATGCACACACCAAAGAATTGTGAAACAAATGCATCACGAAGTGTAGTCGTCTCCGTATAGTATATACTCAGTATAGTCTCCGTGTTCGTTCCGAACCGAGCCCTGTTGTAGTGGATTTTCTGTTCGTTCTGATTGAGTTTGTGCGATGATTTGCTTGGTGTCGCGTCGTCGCCTCTCGCGATATTAATACACGTCATTGAACGCGTCTTGTCAACTGACACGGCGCACAGCTCGGCGCGGCGCGGAACACTTCCTAACTCGGTTAGCGCTCAGCGACACTTAATTAATCCGTTTGTTAGTCCACTAACTAACTACTGCATTCAATGCTGCGCCTGATAGCGTCGAATTAACATCACGCTTCAAGCGCTTTGTATTAATCTCGAGCCAATCAAATTTATGAATGCAAAAAGTCGACTATCTCTGTGAAAAATGGTTTTATCGCTAATAGCAAGTAATAGTTGAGCCAGATGAATTATTGAACAGTTTGGTGTTAGCGCGTGGTGCCACATATCGACATCGACGAGGGTCGCGGCGGACGCGCGCGGCATATCGATAGTGTTTGCCCGGAGCGGCGCGGGCGGCGGCCGGGGCACCTCTAGCGGGCTTTGTCCCCGATTCCGATTGACATTCATTACGTGAGATGGATTGAATTATGTTATGTTTTATTCATCGGAACGTTATCCGTTGACCGGACGGGACGGCGGTCGGCCGGAGCCTCCTTGTCACACTGGGGCCATAATACCGGCTCGACTTTATTACCAGACAGTTTTTAAAGTCTTGGCGTGCCCCAGACAGAATATTATGATTTATTTTACTCACGCAATGGTGATGTCAAATATTGGGAACGTTTTGGATGAATATTCGAAGGGATTGATATATTTAAAACATAATGTAACCGACCGAGCAGCGAACAGTGGACCATTAATGATCATGAGCATGAGGTTGAACACGAAGTTGTTTATTTAAATGATTCTTTGTTGTTGAACAAGTTGATTGGACTGCACTACTACATATTATTCGTGATATTCCGTCGTAGCACACTGCATGGCTCATAAAGTTTAACACATACAATTAAATACACCATTATGGTGCTAGATAATCAACTCGTGATCGTCGCATGAAAGGTTTTGAATACTCCAATTTGCTTGGTAGCTGCTGTACATGTTCCTCAGGGCATCATACAGCGCAAGCGCCATCTTTACTAGTTTGTTGATTCTTGTATGCATATGATAAAAGCTGCGTTGTGTTGTAAACAAAGAATCAAAACAATACACAAGAAAAAAAGAAGCAACAAACGGGTAACAGAAAGATTTGCTAGAGTCATATGATAATACGTAAAGGTCCAGACGGATGCTGGCGGCTGTTGCGAGTGATTCAATAAGTGCGTGTAGCGGACGACGGGTGGCGCATACATTATACCCAGAGAGCACGCAGACACCACTCGTGACCTCAGACCATGGCTTATTATATCTAGCTAAGCTATCATTTGTTCGTTTCACTCACTTACATTGATATTCATCACATGTTTTATTTAATCAAGTTCACAATAATATTGTACACTTGACGCAACTATATGTAACACGGTCGAAATTCGCTTCGAGGTGCAAAAGGTTAAATAAATACTCGTACAACCGAGCGGATGCGTTGCTGATTGTCGATCTGCTACGACTACGAAAAGTGCTACGCCGTCACTATATCTGCGCTGATGTCTGGCTACGTCAGCTACGGCGTAGCGACGGTGTAGCACTTTTCGGAATGGTAGATCCTTTTCGTTTGGCAGAGATTTTACGTTGTACATATTTCAGAGAGTTAAATAAAAATATATTATAAGCAATTTTTTTTCTGAAAGCTTAACCTTTTGAATAAATACACTTAGTATATTTAAATTCAAAATCAAATTCAAATTCTAGTCAAATTTAAAATTTCCTTATTCAAAATAAAAGAAAAAAATATATATATTAAAAGAATTTTAATGAATCAGAACTGTGGCCTGAGCAACGCGTAAGTGTACAGTAAATAACTTCTCCAGAAGTAGTATCATAGTTTCTTTCTCGAACGATAGAGATGCTGAAGTCACTTGGTATTTTGATAGTTAGACCAACTTAGCTAAGAAAACCAAAACCAAAGTAGATAAGATTGGATTTTTTTGAAGTATTTATGTACCGCAGGACTATAATTTACATTAGTTCTCTCAGTTCGGAGAAAAACAGAAAGCAGTTCTAAAATTTGATCAAAATCATCCCAAAATGGTTTCATCGTACAAAATGCCCTCAGTATGTAGGATCACGAATGTGTTTCATTAGTCCAGTTCACTTGAGCGGGCCACAAGGAAGTGGTGCTGTAGGAAGCGCGACTACCTCCTGCGGTAGGTGGTCGCCAGCGGCCGCTCTCGGCGTTAAACTTTTATCACTCGACAGCCGGGGCGTTTGCACCGACCTGCCACTCTAAAGAGAGACACAGAAGGTCTGCTCCTAATAATTGATTAAGAAATTGTTGTACAAAAATTTTAGTAACATTTGGCGAATATATACACGTTACGATTTGTGACTGTATTGGTCATAGACAGCAACTATAAGCTAAGATATTTGCGAAAGCTCTTCTCACACATGTGACTGCATACGTCTACAACCCTAAACTTTAAACACGCGAGCAGGTGAGAATGATGTTGATGAAAACCTTGATGTCGTGCGTCTTCCCCTCATACCTGCGTATGTGTTGGGTTGTTACTCAGTATGTGGAGCAGTCTTTCTGTTTTAGCTCTGTGTGGCGATGTTGGCGGCGGCCGGGGGTGCGGGGCGCAGGAGAGGTGGGGGTGGGGGTGGGGGGTGTTCAGCCGTGCTTATGACGTGCGCACCCACCGACACATGGTTAGCGGATTGATTGACGCGGTCGGACCTTCACGGCGCGGCGCAGGCTGCTGCCCGCTCGACCATATTATATTACTTTTGCACAATTTTCGTTATATTAACGTTCCTACCTACTTACGTGTTTTATTGAACGTTATATATTAGACGTAAATAATTGATGTAATAGCCGAAACTTATTGTCTCTGTTTACTCCACAGGGTCGGTTATATTTTGAGAAGGGTGTTTTATTATTAGGTATTATATTCCTGCCGTACAAGGTCAAGCAATATTTTATTTATTTATATAACAATCATGACTGCCACCTACCCAATTGATGTTTTAAATATTTAAATCATTTGGTGTTTACGTTAAACTGTAGAAAAACTGCAAAGTTTCAAAAGAATATAAGTTTGAATAATTTGTAACAAGTAATAATTGTGAGTCCGTGTTTAAGATCAAAACTGTTTATACAACCTGCCGGCCACTCAGACGTCCGCAGCTGTCACATCCAAGAGAATTAACAGAGTAGAGCCAAGGCGGTAAAAACAAGTCGTATAGTTTGCACACAGTTAGAAACAACAGGAACTCATAAACTGTGTGTGGTTGTAAAGTGTATGTCTGTGTTTACAGTGACACTCGAAGTATGCATGTGTGCGTGTGTCAGATAGTTGCGAAGTTGGACGTATAAGCACGACGCAATAAATAAGAGCGCCAACAAGTGAACACAACTTAGTGCGTGGATCGTGAATATCAAGCGGCGCCGGCGCCACTGCGCCTGTGCAGTACCGGCTACCAGCTCGCACACTGGCGACTCACACTGTGCCACAACTTTAGAATACAAACTGAAAAGTTTTTAGAAAATATACTTCATGTGGAATAAGCAAATGGAGAATAGTAATAGGTATCATAGCACGTGACGTCTTCGCACGTGAAGAACACGCTACACGTTGTGCACGTATGACTATGTACCTATACACTAGGTATGTTAATGTTGAGAGACTGCGGAGTCAACACTTGTCGGACGAGCAGTTGAAGAAATTGAAATTACAGACACAGACGAGATATTTTCTATTGAATATACTTTACAGTAAAATCACTCGTTGCAAGCACGCAGTGGCCTTCCGGTAGTATTTTTATCAAATTTCTCATTCTCATCGGCATACACGCGTTAAATCGAAAACCTGCTCTAAAAGATATTCAAATATATACTCAGGAAGTTAAATATTATAAGAGTTTAACATTCAGAGTAAGTTAACATAACAACACAGTTTGGCACAGACTCCCATTACTCGGCAACTCCCCGCCGCATCAGTAATAGTTTCAACTTGTGGAATAACTCACGAGTGGTGTCGCCGTCGTATGAAAACTGCGTGTATTTAAATTAAAAGTTTTTTATACCAACAATGTGATAAACCAGCCCGCCTGATGGCAGCACTCGCGCGCTGTCGACTCTCTAAAATTATTTGATTACATTATGACACAATACAAATCTCAGATTTAGCTAAATTGTCTTGAATGAGGAACTGTCACTGAATATATATTTGGAAAGTAGGTAATTTCTTTGCCGATCAATAAATAAAAGAGATACAATATAAATATTATATAAAGGTATTAAAAATCATGAGCATGCAGAAACTAGACATATCTACGATTATTGAAATGCGGCAATTGTATACTGAATAAATTGTCCATTATGTAAACAGTATTGCCGGGCTGCCAGACTATTAAATCAATAGTTCGCAAACACGAAAATAGTAAAGTTTGTAGTAAAATGAAACAATCGTTGGCAGCTCTAGCGCTATTCTCAGTGTGCGTCGCGTCGCGCGGCCGGGACCACACAGTAGCGCGTCCGGCCGCGCGACACGTGCGATAGCGCTCGTCTCGCGACACGGCGCGGCGGCGCGGCGCGACACCCGCCGCTTCTAGCCGATAATACAATGACTCGCTTTGTACTCGAGCTGCAATCTAAACGCTTTTGTTTATCACTTCACAGTGGCAGTGGCTCGACAGTGAATACAAACGTTTACTGCCCTTGCTGAGCTTTCATCGTCTGAATACCTTAAAAGTAAAAATCATAAAGTTTTATAACTATGTACCTTCTGTAATTAAAAGTCGTTTGATTTTATATCTGATCATGACACAAGAGTGCCATTAAAATTATAATGCTTGAACTTTTTGTACATTAAATAAAAATGAGTAGACTAGTCTTATGTTACCAGTGGCGTACGGTTCATAAAGACAAAAATACACTGCCTACCCTACATAGCTCAGATGAATATTTATTATAAGATATTTGAGGTGGCGAGTCACATACGTCATTATTTAACCGACAAGACGACGAACCAATACCAACATGCAGTAGGTATTTTTGTTAAGTAAGCTTTTAAAATTTTCTTCCTACCCTGTCTAAAAACTCTGTGCACGCGGCTGTATGTTACCTATGCATATACTTTTTAACTATACAGTGACTATACTCGTAGTTAATCCGTACCGCAAAGTCATCCAAGTCAGTCAAGCTTATCCATCGCTTAGGGAGTTTAGTCAAACAGACATAAGAATATAGTTTTTAAATTTTAGCTTGTTAATATATGTTACACATGATAACCAGCGGGGCAAAGGCGTGCATGACTTGAACCACCATGCAGCACGCAGCGCTGCAGCGCTGCAGCGCAACCACAAAGTTAACAGCTCGAGCAGCGCTTAACAATTCCCCGTGCGCCACGGGCTTGTGTGTATCGTATTCATATCAATGAATAAATGAATATATACCTACTATGAACTGAGTGTGAAATCTGAACAAAAGTACGTTTTGTAAATTATAAATGTACATAGTGCGCGGCGAGCAGGCACGGACGTGGGCCATTGTCACCACAGATGTACTTTAATAAACAGCGGATCCGCGCCCATTGTACACCTCAGCCGTGCGCTTTGTATGTACAACACAACTACCAAGTACCGTCTGCTATCAAGTACTACTTTATTACATCTGCGTTAGGTCGGATATCGTGTGGCTGAGCTGTTCAATGTGCTTGTAGTTAACAATAGAAGAGGGACAACAGTTCGCGCAACTTTTAATGAATCCGCACGAGCCGCGACTGATCCGCGCCGGTAGCGTCTCCACCTGATGTGATGACGTCACCACCCGGAACAGTTTGGCGTACCAACTAACTGTGTAGAATCAGATGAAATATTGCGGCGGTTAAAAAAACAAAACATTGTTCCCGGTCGGCGATCGATTAAACAGTAAAATATTTAGATAAACCACTATGTGATGCTAAATAACAAAGTTGAGTGTCAAAGTCAAATGTTTTTATTTCAACTGGGCCTTTACAGGCGCTTTTAAAGTGTCATGATTCTAGTTGTGTGGTTCCAAAAGTGGGTTGGTCCTATGGAGAAGAGACCGGCAAGATACTCCATGGATACTCTTTTCAAAAAAGCTGTTTCACAATATTCTTCAATTCACAAATTATACAATGTAAAAATCACTAAACACATAAGAACATAAAGAAAAAACAGGTATAGACTATAGACTTATACCAAAAAATGCGTAATCACGCTAACCAAGTCATAGGGTTTAGACACGATGTGACAGTTACCAGGGAAGCCACATGTGCAGAAGAAAATTATCGCCACACGTCTTTATCGTCAACATAGTCTATAACCTTATAGTATGATGATGATGATTTGGGCAGTTTATTGTAAAATCGGATACTATGTTCTAGTTAGGCAGAACTCTGCCTAACTAGTGCCTGTGGGCCCTGTGGGCCCTGTGGGCTCCTGTGGGTCCTGTGGGTCCTGTGGGCTCCTGTGGGTCACCGTCGGCTCCTGCAGGCTCTTCTCCCCGCTCACAGGTTCTTTTAATCCAATCATTGACCGATCAATAACAGAGTTCGTACAAACAGGTCATCGCAGAGAAAACCGGGTCACAATCATCGCAACGCATTTACATTCCTATAGGCGTCATAAATTATACGGCGGCGGCGGCGTGACTGTAGCGGTGCGGCTGCGTGGCGGTGACGGGGCGGCTGCGGTTCTGCCAAATGCTGTGGCTTGCCACCGCGTTACTTCAGACGTGTTTTAATCACCGCAGCCGTTATTGTAGTTAGTCTGGAGTGGAGTGACTCGCGACGCTTCACGGAGGTGAACCAGACAATTATCTTAGCAAACATCCCTCCCTCCACCTCACCCCTCACCCCGCACCACACCGGCACACTCCGCTCCAGTAATTTATAATTCAGTTCCCCTCCTCCTGCACCGTCCGCTCCCGTCGCTTGCCTCAGACTGACAGTTGGTCTATTTGTGACTAACTAACTGAGTAAACGTTGTTGTACAACTTGTCACTCGACCGTCGCGGTCAATCGCCCCGCGCCCCTCACCCCGCACCGCTCGCGCTCACTGGTCAAAGTCCTTTTAGTTTAAAGAGTAGAAATCATCTCATCTAATATTGCTTTGGTTCAGTTTAGATTCTGTCTATCAAGCTGGGTAATCAGACATCGACGCTGATTTTATATGATTTTCACTCGAAATCTACGTCAAGTTATTATTTATCGTTGTTATATACATGAAGACAGCAATCGGGTATTGACTACGACTTCGTAGCTGGCGTAGCGTCTACGTCGGCTACGTCGTAGCAACCTTGATGTTATGCATCAACATTCCCTTGGCATAATTGCCTTTACGTCAACCACGGTATTTAATAGAGTCGATACTATTTTTGCGAACATAATCAATTGTAAGATTAAGAATATTTAGCAAGAATGCCGAATAATTGCTCCAACAGTGATAAGTATTATGTAATCGTAGGTATACATGTATTAGATATATGTCTTCACTTCACCCCGGGAACCTGCAAGCGGCTTAATATAACATCCTCTGACCCTCGCACGCTCGTGAGATATTCTCACATGTCCGCCGTCCGTCGTGATGAATCAGCAGCGCGAACAAATGGATGACGTCATTTATTATATAGTATAGAGTGGTACTGTGCACGCGGCGGGTGGCGCGGCGGGCGGCACGCAACACGTGACCAGTGACGTCATCTAATTACCGAACCGCGCTCCTCTACACAACACACTACTAATATTCTTCCCACAAATATCTCCAAAAATACTCGAGTAATAACTTTGTTATCCGTACTTCTAAACTGCTGGTACTGCGTTTTAAAATCTGAACCGCTTCACAACATCCTATCAGTATCAACTTTAGAGAATAATTGCTTTAAAACAGTTTTGGTTTCAGTTAGAGAAACAGTTTCTTTGGCTGGGTTTAGTTAAGATATCAATAACAATGCATGCAATTTGCAATTTGATTATTAGCGACACTATCAGATGGTATAATAATACAGCGTGTGTTTTTTTCCAAAATCAACTGGTTCGATTCCTGGCTACGAATACTGTTTATTCAAAAATCCAATGATGCAGTTTTAGTTTTCATCAAAATCAGGCTCGAGACTCCTTTGGGTATTTTTCGATATTCCTTATAGTTACGAATTTGACCACGCCCACTTGGAAAAATCAACCTGTATTTATGTAATCCTCGCTAATGCGTGCTGTGTATGCGCATCTCATATACAAATTATCGTGAGCCCACGTGCCGCTACGACGCGCATTAGCATCAACTCGAAAAGATACATGACTCCAGGTGTTCTAAGTCGGTACGAGCAGCCGTCCAATAGTATACTCGACGTCTGTTCCGCTTAGTTTGCTGTTATATACCAAACGTGATTCTTAGACACATAAGGGTTACGGGACCCGCAATCAATATAATACCTCATCATCGCCATCATGCAGTAATACCTTCAGTTATTACCTCTAGAAGCCATAACGTAACTTAATTTATGTTTTAATTTAAAATTACTGTTAAAAATAAGGGATTGCATTATCACAACGGTGTATTACACAGACGTGTGTTGTAATTTCAAAGTTCCACCAGCTGAGTGCTCTATTTAGGTGGAGGAATAAGCAAGGCAAGCCTCGTGCCCACACAATACCGGCACTATTTCAAAACTAGTCTCCTGTGACCCGGCACAAGATTAGCATGTTACTGGTCATGTTATCATCATAATGGTGACATTATTTCATAATAATATAATTATCATCTCACTTCTCATATATATGGAGAAAAGATATTTGTCAATACATATTATGTTTGTACAATTTCTCCACGTAACACGTACGTATCTCGGTGCTGTATCCAATGTAGCTGCACTTAGTTTACGCTAACTTGTAAATGTAACTTGTTGGAGTTTAGCGCGTCTAACTGAAACTCGCAGTAATACTAATTAGCGACAACTTAAGCCGCGAGCCGACGGCGCGGTATACGCCCAGCAAACGCTGCAGAACCCGCGACTAAAATAACAGAGCTATGTGGCGAAATATTATCGTCACAGCCACACCACAGCCGCACGTGCTGTACCCAATAATGTATAGACCACAAGTAAAATGCTACTGAGGGATTAAGTTGTAGTAGAATGGGTTTTAGTGAATTGGATTGTGCGTTAATGTTTATGAACACTGCTTCCACTCACTTGACATCACCTCTTGGTAGCTTTGCAAGACACTCACGGGAATGGAAGACGTGTCTCTAGCATATGGTCTTCCACTAAACATGCGCCTGTCAATAGCAACTCACCATGAAAGGTTGGGAAACATACCTAGCCACAATCGCCATACAAGCGGATTGCATAAAATTAACTCAGTACTAGCATGCAAGTTGAGCGTCGTGCATGTAACAACAGACAGTCTCGGTACACACAACCCGGCAGCTGGTACTGTGCACCAATACCACCAGTACCACTAGTACTACAACTGTACGACTGGTGTACGTGTACACTTGACGCACGACGGCGACGCCTCCGGCCGACCAACTGCGAGATAACTTTTGTATTCAGGTGTATGATAATGGATTCCATCCTTTATTCCTTCATTTTGTCTCAAATAGTTTTTGATAAGTTAATGACGATGAACTTTTGAGGGAAATTTGGTACAGAGACCAGGATTTTTTTTTGTAGCAAAAATAAACTCTTTATTAGCTCGCTATTGTTTCACTGCGAAATATGAGTTGTTTAAGTAACTAAATATATATACTAAACGTTTTCAAGCGTGTTATTGCAAACATATTACGGTTATTTCGTTTTCTCTCGGTGACGTGTTATGTTCTATCGCAAGCTTTTCTTGCAAGGAATATTACAGTATAATATTATAATATAATATGCATTTTATGGACAAGCTACTTTCATAAAGTATAATCTCAACAGACTTTAATCATCCAGCTCACCTTTCTCATAAAACTTGTCGGTAAGCACCAAGTTGGCGTAGCTTGTAAGCCTTTTACTTCGCCGCTAGTGAAGCATGCGCCGCCTGCGCCGGTGCTCCGTCGTGTTGCGGATAATTAACCGGTATCCACCAGATCTAAAGCGCCGCGCGCCAGAGGACGGCACAAAGGCAGCGACGGTATGATCACTAAGTAACGATGTACAGAAGATAAACCTTAGAGCACGTAATATAAACAGTTACTACGATATTCTAATGTTCGTATATAATACGGTTCAACATTAGTTAAAAGTTAGTATCTGAGCCTCACATCTAAGTAACGATGCTCAATTGTTGTCTGTTGATCATGAACGACGGTCCTGTATGCGCTCCTTCATATTACGAGTCAAAGTCAAAGTCAAAGTCAAAGTTTTTTATTTCAAGTAGGCCTTTTCAGGCACTTTTAAAAAGTCGAGACTCTAGGCGCACGGTTCCAAAGGGGGTAGGTCCTATGGAGAAGAGACCGGCAAGAAACTCCATGGGTAGTCTTTTCAAAAACAAAAAGTTAATTTACAATTAAAATCTTAAATTAACATGCATTATATAAGAAAAAATACAAACTTAATAGAATGCTACTTACACAATGAGGCAATATAACATGAGTTAAACAATTGTTTCGAATATAAACTAAAACGAAAACTTATTAAGTCCGGAATGGTGCAATTCTATATCTGTTTCTCGTGTATTGTATTTGTACGTGAGCTAGCTGTCGGACATCATATGGAGTGGAGCTTCTGAACCGTTCCTTTTATGTTGTCGTCAGATGGTGAGTGTTGAGGCTCTTTGATGGTGTTATCGCCTCACTTTGCCTCACTGCGGCTCGCTTTAATAACATCTTTTAATTTGAAAGGAGCGGCTCATCTCGAGCCAATTAAACGCCTCCCGACGCCGCCGCCGCGTCGCTCCGTGATTGATCACATTCAACTACTTTTTACTGGAAATTTGTCCACCGTGGAATGATGAATATAGATATTATAATTATTTTTTTAGCTACTTGTGAATATAATTGAAATTGATGAGTCTATTTTAAATAGATTTGATTTTGGTTTGGGTATACCTAGCACTATTTAAAACACGCACAAGTAAGACTGTTGTGGAAGGCAAGATACTTGCACAAGTTCATCGCACACACGTGACTGCACACTTTATACAAAGAAACGTAACGTGTGTGAGAGTCATAAAGAAAACAAAACTGTAACATTTTTACTCATTTCAGTAAATCGGTTATTCAAAATATTGTACTTTAACTCGTTACGTGCCATGTTGCTAATTTAAAGTGCAATATAATGACTGCTGCTGTCATAATGATTGCCAGGAAAATGTACGACGTTAACATTAGCTCAATGTAATGCTTTTACATTTTAATATATCCGATCATTGCTTCAAGGGACGTCGGCGGCAACTGTGACGTCACAAATCAAATCAATAAACCTCCTCACTCGTGGATGTTCCATAGAACAACACCACGTATCCTCACTATCCTATCTTACCCTACTTCCTACTAATATTATAATGTGAAAGTTTGTGAGGATGGATGGATGGATATTTGTTACTCAATCACGCCAGAACGGTTGAACGGATCTGGATGAAATTTGGCACAGAGATGGATTATAGTCTGGAATAGTACATAGGCTACTCTTTTTATCCCGGAAAAATGTACGTGTTCGTAAACCACGTGGGCAAAGCCGCAGGCGGAAGCTAGTTACAAATACGAAAGTAACTTTGTCTGTCTGTTTGTTACTTCATCACGACTAAACCACTGAACCGATTGTAATGAAATTTTACAAAGAGGTAGCCTGAAACATGGAGGAAGATATAGGCTTATTTTGACTGTTGCAGCAAAGCACTAATTAGATAATAAATACACGGAGACAAAACAGCTAGTTCATTATAACTGTGCCGTGCTGAGCCCCCTTGATGCGGCGGCGGTGAGTCCTCAGCTTGTCTTTACTGGCCGGAGTTTAACTCCATGGATGTCAGTGGGGACTCCCAAGTTTGAAATAGAAGACTGGTAAGGGAGGCCCGCTAGTGCAAGTTACCTAAGGGAGGAGGTTTTTAATGGGGAAAAACATTGGTGGGGAGGCTCTTTGTGTGCACCTTAACGGCTACTTCTAGTTAATACAATACATGTTATTATCTTAAACCTGTAGAATATTAAGTAAAACGTATCCCAGTTATATTGCATGTTTGTTATTAGCCAGAGGCAGTGACCACTGTATAATTGTGTCTAATCCGGCGGGCTCCGGGAGCCGCTCGCCCCGCGGGACTGCCCGCTAATACCTCTAATACCTCCGTTTTGATAACTAATGCCCCTGTTATCGCAACTACTGTTATTGTAACAGATCACTGTTGCAGTAACACCGGCCCATCATTAACGTAATGTGCGCATTTGGGCGTTGATAAGCCACTAATATATGATAAGCCGCAGGTGCTAATTGTCCAGGTGACAGTCAAATGCATCTCACAGATAAGGCTACGTCTACACATGCACTAAATATTAATTCACTAAGGCAAACGCGGTGCTCTGCGACGAGTCCCAATACATTTACTATTGTGTCTCACTTAACGTTGTAACAAGTGACGGGTTGAATGATAAAAATATTGTGAGTCGCACCCAGAGCGCTTATTTAGCTTCTTGTATAGATTATATACTCACATATAGATTTACGATTACTTTAGCTAAATAACGAGTCCGGCCATGAAACTCAAAGAGTATGACTATTAATGGTCGTATCAGTCCAAAAGTGTTAAACGAATAATTTCATTTAGTTGTTTACCCTTACACCAGTTACCAGTTATCTAATCAGTTGTCATAAGTGATGTTCGTGTGACTATAATTATCGAATGACTGTCGTTTTTCCTACTTTATATATTGACAAAAACTTAATTTATCTTTAATCTAGTTCTCCGCGTGCAGTGTGTGATAGTGGTGCGCGTGCGTCGCCGACTGAGCCCAGGATGACGTTGCCGCAATCCTTATCGTGTTCACGGCTCATTACACACGCGCCCCTATATCACAGGCAAATCGTTCAGTGACTCTAAAAGCCATTCAGTAACTCATCTCACACGGTTGTGCGAAATTTGGATTAACTTGCATTTGAATATCGTCACAAAATGACTATGACCTAAATATATGTGGCACACATACCATAGTCTAAGGACACACACAACTAATATTTGAAACACGCACTGAACATATTACCTGAACTTAATTAAGTAATAATTTATTATCGATTTCGAACCGAAAATGTTAATAATAATATTTATTGACAAGTTTTATGTAGACGACCATGTAGGTACTGTTGGCTGTAGGTACATAATAAAGACGCAGTTCGCAATATGTTCGTATTAATTTACTGATAGCTGATAGCTGAGCTCACCTCGCAGACACAGCGGAGCTCTGGTGTTGACCGGCATGAGCTGTACACTACGTCATACACACACACACACACACACACACACACACACAAACGGGCCACTCTTAACAAAGCTCAAACTAAGCAAGTCACGGTCACACAAACAGCATAATCGATTTAAATAGATTTACATAAAAGTCACTACTGCGGTCTCGAACAAGCGCTTTGATGATATTTTGGTTCCGTTTGGAAGACATGGGCGGATACATCGTGAACTTTATAAAGCGCGTTATATGTAGTCACAGATAATATAATACTATACGTAATGTAGTGGAACTTTTGAGAACGTATTTTGTGGTGAAATGTTCTCTCATGTGTGCATGAACGGACGAGTGTCTTCAGCTATCCGGCGCCGCACGGTGCAGTACGAGCCGGTCCGGTGCCTTGCGGTGCGGAGCGGTGCTGAGCGGAGCGGCACGTGCCGCCACTCTCAGATATTGGCTCTCAGACAACCGCACTCCGAGGCAAACTCATTCAAAACCGAAGCTTCTACATTGAAGTCTAAACCGAGATAAATCGATTCTTCGTTTAGTCACTATTTATAAGATGTATTCATTTGCAATGTCGGTACGTGGGTATAGAGTGATTTTACGAAATCGAAGTCTCATGATCGAATCTCAAGACTATATACAATGTACTGCATCATAAAAATTCACCAGGAAAAGGCATAAAATTCCTCAAAACTACTTTGCGCGCTACTTTGTATTTTATTGTTCAGTATAATATTTAAGCTTTTCTGTAACCGAATAAAGAATAAAAAAAATATTTGATAGACGAAGCGGAGCGAAGTGAGAGAACCGTGAAGGACATACATAAACAAACGTTATATAAACACAAGGGCATGGATCTAAATAACTGCCACTAAGTAAGAAACAACAGAAATCTAATTTTCTGACAACTATTTCACTTTTATTTAATTTGAAGTGCATCTATCTGTATACGTTTTCACCCAGCTTAGGTCAGTGCTTGAGGTCACCAACCTAATTATTATCTTATTTGATAGTGAAGGACTAGCAGTCTACTATAATCCTGTAGGTGAAAATAATGTTTAAGTGTTGTGTGTCACGTAATGTATGGAGTTAAACTTCTGTACCTCTGTATATCGTGTTTCGAGATTTGTGCTCGATGTGTCCATGAGCGCCGAGCGGAGCGGAGCGGTATGGTGCGGAGCGGAGCGGTGTGGTGCGGAATGGTGCGGCTCAAAGCGGATGATAAGCGAACGGATAAATAATTGCTGCTGACAGCTAAACAATGCCGCGAAGAAAGATCATAACACGATAACTAGAATATAGCGGCTTCTTCTTCTAGTTGTTTAAATGTTTCGGCTGGATGCTTGATGTTCTCCATCAATGCAACGCCACATTGCTGACCCACGTCTTAATGTAAATGTGTCCCACAGAACATTACGTATTAGTTGCAGCACTCTCCTTATTGCATCCATATGCAGAATATCTAAAAGGTGTAGAGTCCCAACTCCGTGGGCTCAGCGTGGTGACCGTGACTACCACTCGGTGTTCACCACACTGGGATACGGTTTGTCCCCTGGCACTTCTCACATACTTCTACTCTAAAAATCCATGTTTATTATTGCAGCCTCAACATTGCACAACATGTCACAAGTATTACTACAAAATTTGTTCAGGTCAAATATAAAAAACATATTTTAGTAAAGTCAAAAGCGCGTTGCTTTTAATCTCACCGTCCGGGACAGACGCAGTTACACTTATCACGCCTTATTCGCTCTCAGCCGCTCCTGTCCGTTCCCAGTCTCTCCTGTCCTGTCCCAGCCGCTCTTGGCCCTTAGGCAAACTTTTGACACCCGCCGATATTTATTATCCCCCTACGTTGAAGTGAATCTTTGAGATCCCTCGAGAGAAGAGACTGTAGAGAGATCTACAATTATATTTATTGTTGTTGAAAAGTATAATGAGGCCCAACTAACTCGATAATGCATCAAATATGTTCTGTTATAACTTAGGACTCAAATGTCAGTAACATATGTAACAACTTAAATTAGAAAATACATATGTAGGCTTCATAGCCGGGGATAATAAATTTTATTATTGCAAAAAAAGTATTATAGTATAAATTTTATTGAATATAATATAATCGAGTTGTAACTGGATGAATCTTACTTACATTATTTACAATTTACTTACCAAACATTTTGTATACAGCCGAATGTTTATAAAATCTCAAATTAAATTGGATCGAACCCGGAGCGATCGGTGCGAAGCGCTCGTAACGTGAGATTGGTATGTGCGGCGCTGCGCCCTGCGCGCTGCTCGGAACGTGCCACGATACAATCACGATACACAGCGGGCGCTGGGCGATCACAAATATACCAGAAGAACCACTCCATGGAGGAAACGGTAACCAGCTCACACACACACACGCACGGTCTAATAAAAATATCGGACAAACCCGTGCGCTACAATTGTAGTGGACTAAAGTGATTGCACTACACCTGTAATAGATTACTATTGTGCGAGTTCCTCAGAGTGCTGTTACCAGTGGGCACTCTGTCTGTACCTTCTTATGTTACTATACATGGCGGTTCGTCTCATCTCGCGCTCATCTTGGATGCCGTCACGTTTCTTTGAGCTAGTGACGTAAGAGCGCGGCCAGCGAGCGCGAGGCGGGGTGGGGGCGGCGGGCGCGATACGGGGCGGGGCTGCGCGGGGCGGAGGGGGGGGATCGATCGCGCTGTTCATCAGGCGGCGCCCTGCACCCGGGCCTGTTTGTTATGAGCCTTAATTATGTTGGAATCCGGTCATGCGATTTTTCCGCGCGTTCTTGAGGACGACTCGCGGCTTACGCGCGGTACTAATCGGTTTTCCGATATACTTTGTGTGGGAATTGTAATTGATCGCAAACTCAACATAACAGTATGAGTGCGACGAGAGGGAAGCTGATGACTCGATGTGTACATAATATACTAATGCTAACTGAGTTAATAAGACAATATCTATGACGACATTGTATCAGATCCGCTCCGTGGGACTGTTTACATAGTCAGGCGTCTCCTCGTCACATTTTATCTTCCTCATACTCCTGCCAAGTTCGAGCCGGGCCTCGTGTGATTGAGCGAGTATCCCTCCCGTAGCTATAAAATAAAGATCTTTTATGTAACGAGTACGACCATATTAAATTAAAGCCTCTTCAAAGGCTATGAAGATGCGCTGCAATTTAACTTGCTCGTTGAGTTCTCGGAGGTTGGAAGGTTTGCTATGTTTTCAGTTCGTTTATTTTGTTCTGTATTGACATCAAAGTAAAAATAAAATGAGAAGTTACAACTAAACTTAGTTTTCATATAATATTCATGTAGAATGCATTTCAATAAGAATTTGAAATAAAGTCATACCTTTTAAAACTTACAAACCCATTTAAAATACCGTATTGTATGAGTTACCTGTGCGCTACGCTCCTGCTACGCCGTGCCTACGCGGCGCTACGGAGTGGCTACAGTGCAATTTGGAGTGCTACATCAAGCTACGCCGCTGGTTATTTCCGCTCCGACTGCACTCGGCCGCTAAAAAAGGCCATTAGAAGGCCCACTCCTAACCACACACCATAAAATATTCACAATTCAGTTAACTTTATAGTACAAGTACAACGACACGAAGTCAACACTGCAGCTATACCAGTAGGTACACGTATTAGCGATATTTTTAAAAAGTTTTGTTTATATGTGTGATCTTAATGTTCTAACATGAGACGATTTGGGCCTTTTACATTTACTGGCTCCCCTGCGCTCGCCACGAGAGTATTAACCGACTACGTATAACTTATAAAGTGGCGCTATTGTTCTCTGGGTTTCAGAAATAATCTTACATTTTGATAAATTTAAAACTGAATAACCCAAAGTGATAGTATACAGCTCGAGGCGAACTAATTTAGGTTTGTTTTAGATACTCCAGATAAAATTGTAGAAGCATTTACTTGTAAGATATAACGTTGATATTGTTCAGTGCTCGCTGTTATTCTCGCCCTGTGAGCTCTCCACGCGATCCTCAGATTATACTGTTCTCATAGTTTTTTTGTGCAATTAGCACTTAATGTAGTTCTGGGATGATTGCGCAACGTTAATGGATGGCGATATGAAACATCTGAGGCACTCATCACAATGTTGTGTTTACAGAACATTTGTTTATTGCATGTTATCATAGTCAGGTGTTAGATATAAGCCTATTCGATGTATACGTACGCAGAGCAAGCAAGGTATATCCACACTGATATCTATATTTAACTTATATATGTATATATGCCCAATATCTGCACACTTATGAAAATAATTTGTACTTACTAAATGTAGGTACAAATCAAAAACCTTTCAGATATCTCGTTATATACTCGTATATATATATATATATATATATATATATATATATATATATATATATATATCAATATATGATCGATGTCGTGGTTTCGATAGTGTACGTGTACCTGTACATATGTATATGTAGTATGTGTGTATGTGTGCGGCATGGCGCGTCACGTCCTATAATTTTGAGAGCTTCTAATTCGGGCCGGATTAAACCCGTCACGTGCCGAGATGCCGAGTGCAAGCGCTTCACACACATTGACGGGTTCGGATTTTGTAAATCTGTGCCTTTCGCAGCCATTACTTGTAAATAAGCGTTGCAATTATGGAAATATTCTGTTAGGACCGACAGTGTAACAGAAGTAGCCCAGGTTCATTAAGACGGTGCGCGGTGTATGTATCACCACACAGACCACGTGTACTTACAGATGTTGATAACGTATCAGCGACTCCGGCAGTGTTACGCATGTTGCCTATGTCGCCTCTCTGTTGTCACTATGTGTACATAGAGTTCCCTTACAGCGCGTGAAGTGATTTATTACAGTCTTGTTAGAGCTAGAAAAATATGCTGCGGACCGCTACTTTTTCTTGGTTTAATCTCCAGCGTGATAAAGTGTAGAGCGGATTTATTCTTTGAAATCTTTAGTTTTAATCCTGAATTGGAACTGTGCCCAACAAGCGATGGAATGTTCGCCCTCTATCACGAGTCCTTATTGCTAATGAAAATAGTTTTACCGTTACTGCGTCCTGAGTGCAGTCAATAACAAACAGTGAAGTCTGTGTGACTACCTCCTCTGTGTTGCTAGCGTGAAGTTAAATGTTGTTTGTGAATTTATAATATTCGCTCCGATACCGGTAACGAGCCTCACATCACTATGTACAAGACCCCGCGCGGCGCATTTGTAACACGCGACGAGGACCTAGAGCTGCCTGCTTGCTTATCATAAGTATTTATGAGAGGATATTACACTATGAAGAACCGTCTCTCCAGAAAGTAATTTGGTATATAGTACTAAGTAATTGAAACAGTCAATCAAGCCACTAATGTTATTTAGTTAGGTAAGTGGGTAGGTCCGCCTCCCTTTATGTTATGTATACTAATTATTTTTTTACAATTTAATAGTTTTTAACATGTCTTATCATGTTTTCTATTTATTTTATTCTCTTTTTTTCATAGGTTGCTATGACATCTTGTTAATGAAATATTAGATTTTTGTATTTTGTGTTATCAACAATGATCCTAAATTATTTTATTATTTTGTTTAATGTATCCGTAAGCTAGTTGCCATTGTAAGCTAATCTTTGATAATCAATTTCTTTATATACATGTATAGTGTAATCTTACGCTTGTTACAGATGGCTATCCATTGTAAATGTGAGCACAGTGTAGGGGTATTCTTTTTACTTTTATTTTTATTAACAGACTTTATGTTAAAGTTGCATTTAATATTTATTTGACGAAACCTACATTGTTACGGACGACAGCATAGATTAGGCATTAGGAATAATAATGCAAAGAAAGTACGAGTTTATGATTTATTGACAATTAAGGGAAATTTCTGGAACATTCCGGAATTAAGTAGAATGTTCTGGAATTGTGTAGAAACTAATGGAATCTCATGGAATATTATAGAATGAAGTAGAATGTTCCAGAATGAGATTCGAGAATGTTCCCGAACGTCTAGAATAGGAAGGGAAGCTTCTAGAACTGACGCATCGGGAACTTTCTGGAACCAGGGGAACGCTCTGATTGGTCGAACGCTATAGCCAATCACGTGCACTGTCTGGGGTATATAAGCAGCGCACTTGAGCGACCGAGGAGGCAGTTAACTACGATCAGTTGAAGAGAGAAGTAATCAACTGAGAAGGCATTTAACTACGATCAGTCGAAGAGTGAACAGAACAGTGAAAGTGCATTCGACTAAGATCAGTTCAGGAGAGACCATTCATCTACGGTTGGTTGAACAGTTTACGAGAGCTATTCGTCGGATGAAGACCTAGATCCAGGAATTAAGTTAGTGAAATAAGTGTAGATTAATTAGGAATTATTTGTATTAGTAGTTAGTAATTAGTACAAACTTAAGTGAGATAAATTGAATGTGACTGTGTTTGTACCAGTGAAAACCTACTAATAAACGAACAGGAATAAAACGTCGTCGTTTCAATACCCCTGTCAAAGTATCTGAAACATTTGGTCCTTCGAGCCGGATCTAGAACTAACGAAGATGGTGGTCACCAGAAGCCAGAGCGGGGATAAAGGGCAGAATAAGAGAGTCCCACAGCGGTTTGAAGAAGCATCGCGATCCCCATCGGCATCAACGTCAGGCGCCGCGACTAGCGTCCGAAATAAACGCAGGGAACCCGTCCCGAAGGAGGTACCTGCAACTAGTCACTGGGTTGAAGAACGGAGAAGTCTTGCCGGCCTCTCGCACCCCGTGACTACGGAATGTAGTGAGCCGAAGTATGCCGAAGCTGCTAGCTCACGAAGTTATCGACATACCGTGCGCCCCGCGTCGCCGGCATCGGTAAGATCTACCTTTAGCACGGCGCAACGGATACGGCAAGCAGAGCTGGAGGCTGAAGAACAACTCATTGAGATGAGAATGAAGTTAGAAGAAGAGCTAGTGAGAAAAAGATTAGCCTTCAGAATTGCCTCCATAAAAGACGAAGGAAGTCAACGTGACCCAGCCGAAGCTGTAGTTGACGAACCCGTGGACGAACGTATCGACAGTTGGCTCCGCGAAAGTATGCCACACGCAACGTCGTCACGGGGGGAGCCGTTGCTACCGGTAGAGTCCTCAGAACTCAGAAGGAAGCCTACAGTAGATAGCAGGCATCCCGCCAATGAACCACATGCTCCGATGCGACGGAATATAGTGCCTCAAGAAGATGACACTCGGCAGGTAGGATGGAACGAGCCTACGCCTCAGAGAGAACGCCCGCGTTCCCCGACTCCGACAAGATATAGAGACAGGGGAATTGAGCAGCTGGCGGAGGCAATTGAGAAGATGGCCCGCATCCGACCACCACCGAGACAATTCACAGATCTGCCTGTGTTTTCCGGCGCACCAATTGAGTGGCTGTCCTATAAGGCAGCTATGCGTGACAGTACGCGCCTATACAACTTCTCACCTGTTGAAAATATGGCGAGACTCCGGAATAGTCTACGGGGGGAGGCCCGCGAAGCTGTAGCGGCCCTCTTACATTCCGTAGTCGATCCAGATATGGTGATGAAGACTCTTGAGAGATGTTTTGGCCGACCAGAGGTCATCATCGACCGGGCGATTGAAGATATCAAGAAGCTGCCACGTCCGGGAACATCAAGTACTGAACTCAACAGTTTCGCTATCAAGCTTCAGAACATTGTCTGCGTGCTTCAAAGTATCGATCAGCGCGGATATCTGAATAATCCGATGCTGACGCGGGAAGTGATCGAAAAGTTAAGCCCGTACCTACGATCGAGGTGGTGCGACTACGCCGAAGACTACGGAAGCTATGACGAACCAGAGATAGTGACACTGTCGAACTTCCTTATGCGAGAAGCTGATCGTGGGCTCCGACATGCCTACTCGTCATCAAAAGCAATCGTATCTAAGGAAAAACCCTCAACGAATACTCCGACACGCCACCCCGAGACAACACGAAAAGCTGCATTTTCAGTCAGTACAACTGCTGCCGCCGAAAAGTTGAACTGCATGTGCTGCGGTGGAAATCACAACCCACCGAAGTGTTCAAAATTCAAGAAGTTGGACATCGACGCACGATGGGAAGCAGTCAAAGGCTCTGGGCTATGCTTTAAATGCCTTGAGAAGAAGCATAGAAGGTTTGCTTGTAAAGCCAAGGCGTGCGGAATTAACGAGTGCCAACGACCGCATCACTCGTTATTACATCCAGTGGAGACAGCTAAAGAAGAGGTTGTTGCCACCAAGGAAGCAGTGATGACTACAGCCGACACCAGGATGGGTCGCGATAGTGTGTTACTGAAAGTCTGTCCTGTTACCGTCACGGGACCAGCAGGAGCGATCGAGACGTTCGCCCTACTAGATGAAGGGTCGACAGTAACACTGATTGATGAAGACATCGCGAATAAGATCGGCGCAGATGGACCGAAGAATACACTGCACATCCATGGCGTCAACTCAGTGGCCGGAGAAAGAAACAGCAAGACGGTCAAGTTACGAGTTCAAGGAAGAAATATGGACTCCTACAACATAGAAGCTCGTACAATGAAGGATCTCACATTGTACGACCAGACGGTGCCAACCGATGTGCTTCGCTACCCGCACCTCCGTATGCTGAAGCAACAAGAAGTCTGCTACCAGATGGCGCGACCTAAAATCCTGATTGGAGCAGACAATTGGCACCTCGTCGTCACGCGTCAGTTGCGACAGGGAAGAAAGCGAGAACCTGTAGCATCTCGTACGAATTTGGGATGGGTCGTCCTCGGAACCCTACCAAAGACGATGCTTGACGAAAATAATGAAGCAATTCACCACGTCCATTTCCGGTTCCAGAATGAATCAGACCGGGATGCACGACTGGAAGAAATGGTGAAGCCTCACTTCCATATTGATGCTTTGGGAGCGAGCCTAACGGAGAAGATACGGCCAGAAGATGAACGTGCCGTTAAAATCTTCAATAACACCGCACGGCGAATTAGTCAACGATATGAGGTGGGACTACCCTGGCGTCGAGAACATGTAAAGATGCCTCCCAGTTTCGACCAAGCGTTTCGACGTCTCAGAACGATTGAGAGGAAGATGGATCGGGATGCAGCCGTCGCTGAAAGCTACACAACACAGATAGAAAACCTATTACACGAAAATTATGCGGAAGAATGCATCGGCACTGAGATAGAGGACAAGAAGGCCTGGTTCCTGCCACACTTTGCTGTGAGGAACCCGAATAAGCCGGGGAAAGTTCGGCTGGTCTTCAACGCCACCGCCGTCTCCAACTCAACAAGTCTGAACAAGCAACTGCCATCGCTGCCTGGAATATCGTATCGGTTCCGAAAAAAGCCGATAGCAGTGACTGCGTATCAGCCAGTTCAAATCATACTTTGGCGGGGCAGAGATAAACAGAACTCGCCGAAGAAGTATAAGGCAATAAGCCGAAGGCCGGCTGTAGCCAAGAGAATAAGCCGCGCCTCGATGAAGAGCGGTACGATGTCAATTTATGACTCGCTAGCGATTAGCTTCTACACCATAGGTGCGAAGAAATTGCTACCATCGCTCCGACCGGAAATTGGTTGGGATGAGCAGATATCGCAAGATGAAGCGGAGCTGTCCATTAAGTGGATGTGTGGGCTGGATAACATCATCCATCTACGCCTGCCCCGGTGTTACGATCCAGGAGGAGTTAACACCAAAAGAGATCTGCATATCTTCTGCGACGCTACCGAACAAGCGTACGCCACTGTCGCTTTCTGGAGAATAGAAAGGAAAGACGGCAGCGTAGAAGTCACCCTAGCTGCTTCGAAAGCTAAGGAGGTAGCACTCAGGAAAGCATCGAGCATTTCGAGAATGAAGCTTCAGGCACTTCAGGCTCAGACAGCGGAGAGTAACACCAATGGGCTGAGACCGATAGTCAAGCGATCGAGGACCCGACAACGGCGAGGGACCTCAACAGGGAACAACATAGTGGACAATGTAATACGCACAAATTACGCAAAAGGCCCACGCAAAGAATGGCTGACCGGACAGAAATTTCGTCGGCAGCCGAGAGAATGCTGGCCTCTGAATCCTCAGGACGGGAATAATAAAGAGGAAGGAATTTGGCGTGCATTATGTTGCCATCCAACAATAACTGACTTATGGAACATGCCGACTGACAGACCGAAGAACTTGGGAAGCAAGACATGCGTCAGTAAGAAACGTGCCCTAGAAAGAGAGGAGCACGTACACCTAGGTCTGAACGGAAAGTACGAAGCGCTGACATCCGCAAGAGACAAGGAAGCGTCTTTAGAAGACTTAGAAGGTAGCTCGTCGTCCTCCCGGTAGAAGGAAAGGCTGCGACGAGTCTGCGCCGGGGGGAGAATGTTACGGACGACAGCATAGATTAGGCATTAGGAATAATAATGCAAAGAAAGTACGAGTTTATGATTTATTGACAATTAAGGGAAATTTCTGGAACATTCCGGAATTAAGTAGAATGTTCTGGAATTGTGTAGAAACTAATGGAATCTCATGGAATATTATAGAATGAAGTAGAATGTTCCAGAATGAGATTCGAGAATGTTCCCGAACGTCTAGAATAGGAAGGGAAGCTTCTAGAACTGACGCATCGGGAACTTTCTGGAACCAGGGGAACGCTCTGATTGGTCGAACGCTATAGCCAATCACGTGCACTGTCTGGGGTATATAAGCAGCGCACTTGAGCGACCGAGGAGGCAGTTAACTACGATCAGTTGAAGAGAGAAGTAATCAACTGAGAAGGCATTTAACTACGATCAGTCGAAGAGTGAACAGAACAGTGAAAGTGCATTCGACTAAGATCAGTTCAGGAGAGACCATTCATCTACGGTTGGTTGAACAGTTTACGAGAGCTATTCGTCGGATGAAGACCTAGATCCAGGAATTAAGTTAGTGAAATAAGTGTAGATTAATTAGGAATTATTTGTATTAGTAGTTAGTAATTAGTACAAACTTAAGTGAGATAAATTGAATGTGACTGTGTTTGTACCAGTGAAAACCTACTAATAAACGAACAGGAATAAAACGTCGTCGTTTCAATACCCCTGTCAAAGTATCTGAAACATACATTGTTCTCCCATACTTTTTCCACATTATGTTCATGGCAATGACTTTAAAAGAGTATCCATGGAGTTTCTTGCCGGTTCTTCTCCACAGGACCAACTTTTTGGAATCGTGCAACTAGAGTCCTATAACGTTTCATAAGTGCCTGTATTAGGTTTATTTGAAATAAAAATAATTCTATCTATCTATCTATCCCTCGTAACGTCCACATTAATACGGACGAGTGGGGAATCAATCCGCCCCGCCGCACACATCACTACTGCAGGTACTCCGCGCTAACAGACATACTCACAGATATTCTGCAAAAATGTATACATCACGACGTCGGTCATCCCGCGCTACATATACAACGCACCTACATATGTTATAACAATATGTTACGATGAGGCGCGACCAATACGTTTGTCAGCTGTTATAGACTGTATCTACTGTAGTGGTCCATGTTCTTGATGATACCCGCGGCGTGTGAGTCGCGATGAGTGAAAAACGAATACAAGCGTCTATTTTCTGTCTATAGCGTCATCAATAGTTTGCCGGTACATTTCACTAATTATTCCCATGTTCTCCTGTCTAAGATGCTGCAGTATGTCGTGTGTGCCGACAGCTACAACCAGAGCTAGTGACTCTGCGTTGCGCCTGCTCGCACGTCCGCTCCCGGGTGTGCCTGCACTGCAACAAACTACAAAGTTCCCATTTGCGGGATGTTATCTCGCATAACAAATGGCCGGACGGACGCGGCTCACGCCCGGACGCCGGTCGGATTCCCCCGCGTCCGAGTCTGGACGTAGCTCAGATTGCCGCCGCCTCATATATTAACATGTCCGCCGCATGACGTCCGTTGTCATTGAGTAATATTCCGCTTTCTTATTGTGCTTACGGAGCGGGACATTCCGATACATATCAATTATTTTAGACTTGAGCGGGACTCGAGAGGATTCACATGACAGAGCATTCTGCAAATACTGCGGCACTAATATGTAGCTCTAAAACGATAGATATAATTTAAAAAAAAAATGGGCGAATAACCCAAGCTATAATAGTGATAGCATAAGCTGTTTACCGGCTTGGAATACAAAGCGATACTTGCATACAACATACAAAAAACTAGAAATCCTTATAATTATCTCGTGTGAGAGAGAAGAGGAGCTACTAGTGATGGTGCTTGCAAAGTTTACATGTAAGTAGAAGCCTCGCTCGGATGAATGTTAGTTAGTTAGATGATATTTACAGCCGGGGTTGACCGGGAACCTCGAGGTCTACGCGGAAATGTAGGGGCGCGCGTCACGTCAGCGTCACGTCGGCGTCACGTCACGCGGCTCAACACTACACATGTAACACCATATTGTGTTGCTGTGATCATACTGACGTGACGTATGGATACGCACACCCGTGTCTATCAGTGGATGATGACATTTTCTATGACGTCATTTAATGTTGTCATTGTTAATTATTTTATCCGCGTCTAAGGAAGAAGAAAAGAGGATGTCCATTGGTCTGCTACCACAATGCTACTGTTACATGCTGTTGGACATTTGCGACAACTAACACAATGTGCAGCGCTCCGCGTCCACTCCGCACTCACGACCTGACTTATTTGTGCACGTGACATCTTGTAAAATACTTATACAATTTGTTTGGAACAACTATATGCATCTTTGTTTATATCGCTAAATATCAAGTATTTAATTGTAGTCATTCTGCTTATACTTTCTTTATTATAACGCAAACCTATGTAGGTTTGCGTTATAATAAAGAAAGTATTATATCATAGGACTAAAATATAAATAACTAGCTTCCGCCCGCGGCTTCGCCCGCGTGGCTTACGAACCCGTACATTCTCCCGGGATAAAAAGTAGCCTATGTACTATTCCAGACTATAATCTATCTTTGTGTCAAATTTCATCCAGATCCGTTCAGCCGTTCTGGCGTGAAAGAGTAACAAAGGTCTATTCATCCATCCATCCATCCTTACAAACTTTCGCATATATAATATTAGTAGGATAGGATTATATAAAATAAAATAAATATGTAAAATAAAATATAAAATAATATAATATTATATTATTTATAATATTAGTAGATAGGAAGTAGGATAATAATAATGTTTGCATAAAAAACCGCTCCACATCATCCACTGTTCCTGAATTTCGTTCTAAGCATTGTAAGTACCAAAAACTTTAAAGGGCTCAAGTTGTGATATAAATGTAAGTCGTAAAACCGGGACATAAAGAGGGGTAAGTTCTTGTACAAGTTTACTAAAGAAGGGAGGATGAGCAAGCTTGAGCTTTAAGTACATAGAGCATTGATTCTACCTAGAGGTACTTGATTCTTTTCGTCTTTTATTTGTGACGCCATCTTAATTTTAAATTATTCAAGGAAACGAGTATTGCGCACGCGGTGATTCCGCATCGCTAACAGATTCCATATTCAACAAAATCCACATATGTTGTTGTGTGTTTGTGTCTCGTATGTACGCACTACCTACTTGTGTTTTTAGATACTATTTTTTATAGTAATATCCCACATGAAAGACCAACATTGTCTATGGGTAACACACCTTAGGTTCAAAATATCGTGTTGTGTTTTAATACGTTAAACTGATTAACCGCGGCGTGTGCGCGCTTCACTTTGCGCCGTGCAGCAAGCTGTACCTACCGTGCGTAGACCGTGTCACGTACGGGATACCGCTACTCGTATGTCACTCAGTACAAGTTACAGCGATCAGTAGTCAGCAACACGCACCGGTCAGGCGGGTGTCGGTGCACACTGAGAGCTCATTAATAAGAAAATTCGACTCGCCGCCGTGTCGCGTCGTCCCCTGGCCCCCGTCCCCGTCTTAATCGCAATATTGTTAAGGGATTAAATCTTCAACAAAAGTATTTACGCCGTGCGCTATCTAACGAGATTGTAACCTTTTGATAATAATGAGACATTTTGTAAAGAACGGCGCCTATGGCGGGCGGCGGCCAAATTAAATTGTTATTAGGGCTGCGAGCAACCGCGAGCGCGGGCGGCGCGGGCGGCGCGCCGGCCAGCCCTCCCGCGGAGGACAATCACTTTAACTTTTTGTGAGCGTAACGATGTCCACGTAATTACATTTGGTTCCGTACAAATAGTGTTGGCTGGCGTGTCGCAGGCGCGGCCGGGGCGCGAGCCTATGCCGCCGCATGAATTATGTACAACGTTTGCGCGACTCTCTCAAAAGGTTAAAATTAATTAAACTTGCAAATTAAATTACGCGGCTTGCGGCGCGGTTCGCTCACGCGGCTACCTGCCGCTTGCCGCGCCGTGTCGCGTCTCTCTTAGCAACTTATTGTTGTCCCGCCAACAACTAATTAGATTGTGAATAGCGGTGTCCTGATTAGGGGCGTTTGGTCGTAACGGTATGTGTTCTAAAGGGAAGCTACGTACGGTGATTGCAAATTATTCCGGGCACATTTGCCGGTACTAGTCGCCGCAACTTTTTTATAATTAAGGAGCAGTAGTAGGAATACTACGCGAGACTCACCGCGCGTGTCGCCCGCGCGCCGGGCCGCCCGTGCCGCGATTCAATCGCGCGTCTGCAACCGAACACTTTCTATGTCCCTCCCTATCGACATAACACGTTTTTATTTCAAATTAGTCTTAAATTGTACTTTACGGGAAATATAATGTTTTTGTATTGCTATTTCCTTTTCAGGCTTGCTATATGTAACCGGTTTAACCTTATATTTTTACGCGTTTGTGTTAATAATGAATGAATGATTACTACATCAGTATAATCTTGGGTAGTAGAAATATATGGGTACATACATTTATTCACAAGTGTTTTGGACACATAAAGAATCTGTAACCCGCACGTGCCGCACTCTATGGCGCGCTCAAAATGCAGAGGTTTTGAAAACAATTAAATACAATAACATTTGTAAGCTCCATAGGAATACGGCGCCAATCAATATATTGTTAATCCCGGTTTTTTCATGTGAATGAATACAATCGTCGACGCGCGTCCGGCGCCGCGTCCGGTGCTCGCACCGGAACCGGGAACCGCTGCATCAGCTGATGAGCCACCGAGAGGATCGTAAATATATACCCCGCCCCTCCCGCCCCTACCGCGCCGCCTCCGCCGCCGCCGCCGCTGGGAGCCTTGCCAGGAAATACGGAGAAATGAAATGAATCGCGCGGTAGAAGCGAGAAACACATAAAAACTTTGTTGGGTGTACGCTTTAGCGCGGCTCCGCGATACTCGCCAGAGTATGCGCGCATGACGTACTGTCACGACTCCCAATAACATTGCTGACGAAACAATTGCCCTCGCTGTTAATTAAAAATAATACCCAGCCACTTGCACTGTTACAATGGCGATAAGTCATAACAACCACAAAAACAAATGAATTTAAAAGTCTCCTAAAATTTTATAATAATACTGACATTAGAGGAAAATCCAAGCTACGCCTGAGTATAAATTTATATAACTAGCTTCCACCCGCGTGCATTACGAAATCGTGTAGCGCGGATACTTCATTCTCATTCTTTTTCTAAAATAAAAGTAGCCAAATTACTCCTCAAAACATCAGCTATCTCCCAGTGAAAGTCTCGTCAAAAAAATAAAATGTGTAGGTATCTAATAGACTAAGTGTAAGGCTGTGGGCGGCTCACACCGCGGCATTATTCTTACTTATATCATTTTTATACATCATTACACATTCATTAGTCGTAACTTATAAACGAAAGTTCCGACGTTATTGTTGTTTTCCTCGGGCACAGTACTTTTTTCGGGATGAAAGGTGCCTATGCCTATGTCCATTAATTACGTTTTCATGATGATCGGTTCAGTGGTTTAGGCGTAAAAAGATAACAAACAAACAAACTTACTTTCACATTTATAATACTAACTAGTTAGGATTTAGTTGCATCTTTCGATTCTACGCGTGTTTTGATTGACTGATTTGAAAGAAAAGTGGTTATTGTGACCTAACTATAATAATTAGACTTATTGTGGGTAATGATAAGTACTATAAACATGTAGTACAATATTTTATGTATAATTAATAGTTTTCGCAGCGCACGCTAAATAATGACTTATAGGCAAATTTTTGATATCTTGGGTTACATTATTGCAATTTTCGTAAGAATCTTTATCTTTTTAAATAAAATACATCTCATACTCACTGATAATGTAGCTTTCTATAGCTGAAAGCATTTAAAAAAATCAATTTAGTAGTTTTTGATTTTATCCATTACAAACAAACATACCGAACATTAAATCTTTTTTGTTTATAATATTAGTAAAGAAACATACGTTATAATATATCGACTGTGTTAGAAAACACCGTTTTAAATGAACATGTCGAGTGTAGCGCGGGGCGGGAGCGGGGGCGGTGTTAACACTGTGTACACCTACAAGCGTGTACGTCCATTGTGTGGCAGTACACGTACAGGCGGACGTGATGTTATTCGTGTTGGAGGCTCACAACGCGACTCGATACCCGTTCATTTAGCTACTCACAAAGCACTGGTGGACTATTGAAATGGCGATATCACAATACAGTCGGACACAGAAGACTTACTCCATAAAACGCACGACAACGAATGCTATCATAAAATTATAGGCACGTTATAGATACAACTGGTCAGTATCGAACTACTCTGTCTGTACTGTGTGTACCGCCGAGCGGGCCGCAGGCCACTGCGCCGGCCGTGCCGCAACTAGTACTCAGGCGTTTTGAGCTAAAACTTCTTTGTAGGAAAACGCTGCATGCTAACACACAGGAAACCGATTTGTTATGCAACGTGTGCTGTGGACCTTTTGTATTTATCTATTGAGTACAAGCACAATACAGTCTATTTTCTATGATAGTTATTTGTAGTTGTGGCCGCGACACACATTCTGTGAATGGTGCGCGATAAACATCTATGTAGCGTGCTGCGCTCGAGCGTCGCGCGACGCCGCGCGCCCACGCCGCATACATTGCGCATTCTATTTGACGCGCGCTGAAATGCGGCGCGCAGTGCCTGTAATGGAAGTGTACGCTGTTCGCAGTACATTGTGCGGTGAATGCGCTGTGCACCCTCTGATTAATATGACGCGCGGCGCTATTGTTCGTGGGCGGCGCGGGCGCGGGCGCGGGCGCTCACATCGCCGTGTTTATAAATTGCCCCTCGTTGTTTCCGACCATCAAATGGAATTGTGTCCTATTTACTCACACAATATACGACGCGGTCGGTTCTTACCACGTTTTGTGCTAATATCACCGGATTATGAAATAACACGCCGTTGATACTTACGAGTGTCGGGGGCGAAGCTCGTACAATGACAACCAAATGTAAATGTGTTAAAGCGACAATGTACCAACACTTCAATTTGATCATCGCTCGTTGCGTTACACTCGGGCGAACGTTTTTGTACAGTGCAATAGTTGAATCCTCATGGACTATCCTCTGTACAACACGGGGTGGCGCATGGCGGGGCTGCTTATTATTCTAACATTTAGGTTTTTGTCAGTTGTACTGGTATATTATGTGCAGTTATCTTTATTTGTATGCCTACAATAGTTAAGCATAGTGATACTCTATTTTATTAAATTAACACCGTGTCTCTTGTTGTTTCTAGCGGTCAGACTTACCACAGTGGTTCACTTCGATACCTGTGCGCTTACGACCTCGCATATACAAATCGTATATTACATATGTAGACGTAAAAATACATGTAATTAACAGAAAATCAGATAGAAAATCTCGTCGAATAGCGTTTATCTGTTGCTAATTTGTGGCAGTTAGGAGTAAGCGTTTAATCAAGCCTAATAGTGGTAGCTTGTAATTATCTGAGTACACGGCCCGCCACATTAACGCACACATTTGGCGGTTAATGAGAATTAGTTGTTCTATTAATAAAATCGCGCGAGTGTGTGCGTGGTGCCGGCGGGACCCACGCGTCATGTAGCTCAGTCTACTTATATTACAATCTAAGGTAGTCGCGTGACACGTACCTAATAAATATTAAACCAAAATCAATGATGCACATCGGCCCGCAGCTGTCGAGTGCCGTGTCCTACATTTATGTGGAACAAGTTGGCACCACAAACAAATCATTTATTTGTGTGAAGTGCTCTGGCTACGAGTGCTTGCGAGAGCTCACTACTCGTCCCAGGCGATTTCAACAATCAAGTGCCATTTCCTAGAGCTCATTCTATGAAATGAAAACACAATTTACGCACAGAAGACAAGTACAATAATATTGCCGACTTAAACAGCATCCATGTTTTATTTTAATATCAAGAATAATATAAACAGAATACAGGAGATACGTTCTGCGAGATAGAGAGATAGACGCACAAACGCAAACTTAAATTAAATTCAAAGGATAATTTAAATTCTTTCTTAAAATTTTAATGAAAAATAAGTAATAAGAAAAATACGTTTGTGAGTTCCTTTGCATCAAAAGACGGGTAGTGTCCGCGCGCGCGCCGCCACCTACTGCATTATGTATGTAACCTCACCTTTGAGGCAGACCCTCGTACCCAACATCAAAGTAACGTGCTCCATGCCCCCTGGTGTGTGGCGTGGCGCCTGTCTGCCCCCTCCCTGTCGCGACATGCTGTTCTAATCGTAACCGTAACAAATAAACTATCTATTCTATTCTATTCTAAACTCTTTAACATGACCTGGCTGCTTGGCTAACGAGTGACGTTCGTATTGTTTGCAACTCTACGTTAATTATTTAAATATCCGTCAAAATTATTATCATTCCGGTAACGCAACTCGAACGTATCAAGTAAACCAATATAAACATTGTGTGACGCCGGTGTGACGTCGATGTGACGCCGGTGTGGCGCCAATGTGACGCAGATGTGAAGCCAGTGTCCGGCCGCTCACATGGAAATTCAAATGAAGTGATTGTCCACCGTTCACTTCCACTCGTTCGTAATTCCTCTATGGACTCGTTTCTAATGACATCCCTTTTGGTATTCATATCTTGATGTTTGACGCTTGTTTTATAATTTTCGCTGCGGGTAAGAGAAAACGATGTCGCAAGAGCATGACAGCTTGTGCATGCATTTGTCGTAATGTCGTAAAGGATGAAAATTGACGCGTCGGTTTGCTTCGAGCTTTCTGTTCAGTAGAAGACTGCATTAGCTATGAAAATTAATTAATCTTGTACTATATGCACATGGCTGAATGACACATGTAAGTACAGGTGACGCGGCAACGCGACGTGTGGCAGTAATGAGTGGGGAGCTGCTCTGACCCGTTGCCGCTGTCCGCTCTACAGCAGCGCTGTACGCGGTGACACTGATCACTCTCGCGGGACTCGCGCCCCGTCCCACGCCCCCCGCGCCCCTCGCACCCCCGAGCTCGTTCCCTTCAAACACCAAAGCATGATATTCATATCGACATCAATATTATTAGCTCCAGGGTGTAGTTCACTATACGCAGAACAGTTTGCAATCACCCCGTATTTATATTATACCTACTTCATCAGTATTCTTCATTAAGCTACACTGCGAATCCGCTCCACGTTGTCTTGATTTCATTAAATACCCGCGAAGCTTGGCATTAATTGCGTTATCTCGTTTAGGAAATACTTATTAGAAGGCATTAAACAGAATTAAGTCGAAGCTCTAAGACGAGTCTAAACTAGAGGCATCTACGCCTATGGTTTATTATTTCACATAAAGAAAACGACTGTCTCCCAAATGGGCTTGATGAAATAATAAGGTTCCATTTAAATGCCATTTATATATAGATCCATAAGAGTAAAAACCATAAAAGGCATATTGAAGTGTTACTGCCATTAACTTCAGAGCAGCAGTGTCAGTCTATGCAGGTAACATATACCGTGTTGTCGACGCGAGTTAAACGGTTTCCATAAAATGGTAATCAATTCCGCCACTAGCTGAGGAAGTCAGGTGTACGCCGAGTTCAGACGGCGCGACATAACTTGCGCGTCGCCGCCCGCCAGCGCCAGCGCGCCGCGAGGCACGCGCCGCGAATAATTCGCGCGGCAAGTTGCGACGCTTAGCGCTAACTACTTCTACAAAGCTTATGAGCACACGTCGCGCTCCACGGCACAGCTCGGCAAATAAAAACATGCAGAATTACCACTCATTATAACGCGCGATAATATTATTTACATAAAAATCAGCAGTTGGTAGCAGATCAGCTCGGCGAATCTTCTACTTATCCTACAAGTTGGGGAAGAGCTGCAATGTTAGTAATTCACGAACCGGGTGCTCTTGAATCGGCTATGCATACAGGTCCTCTTTAGTGCAGCCGTAATATATCCATCAGTGGATCACGAAATACTGAGTAGGACCTTCTGTGCCTGCTGGCTACGTGACGCAACTGACAAGTAGTAGCGACACGCGCGGACGAGGCGCGGTGGCTGGCAACGCGGCGCAACTCGCGTCAAACTATCGTTAGTGCTAGCGGGATCGGCGCGTGTCACTGCATCGCCGGCGTCGCGCCGCGCTAATGACGTCACACCTGCTGAACACGCATTAATGCTTCGCACCGTGTGAGCATGCGACGCCTCATCGAGTTCAATACTACAATCTACATGTTAATGTTACGATATTGAAATATTCACCTATGTATGCAGGTTATGTACTTTAACACGCTGTCGACTTAATTTGTTTGTTTGTAGCTGTTGTATGGTGTCGCTCACGCTCACGGTAAGTACCTATGTACAACGAGCATAGGAAAGTCTTATGTCAAACTGGGACTTTACAAAATAATTATATCACACCGAAGTTGTTGGAGGTCCTTATCTATACATATAAATAAAATTGGAGTGTCTGATTGTAATATTGAAATAACCGTTTTTTACTACATGCATATGAATATATATATACGGTACATACACCAAAATAACATTTTTTAACTATTTTTGTCTGTCTGTCTGTCTGTTTATATAGGCTAATCTCTGAAATGGCTGGACCGATTTTGACGGGATTTTTATTGGCATTTTTATTTTAGAAAAATTCTTTTATTTTAGAAAAAATAGGGTTAAGTGCATTTGGTCTCACTAAAAAATACATTGTTAAGTTCCGACATCCACGCGAACGAAGTCGCGGGCACAGCTAGTGTATAATAAATTAATAATTAACCTGTGTTGTTCCACTGCAACGTATATAAATGAACGAAATATTGCAGCCGGTACGTATTTTAATAAAAATATTTATTACATGGTGAACAGCAATTCGTCATATTCCTTGCAAGTTCTACTAGAGACGACTAGTACCTACTACCCAAAAACCTGTTATCGATACTAACAACAACGTGTAGATAAATAATGTTCTGTGTAGTGTGTACCTGTACAAGTGTACACTGTGTACAGTATCGTACACCATACGCATCGTTTTGTGTGTTGAATGGCCCGTGAACCGTATGCACACATATTTAATGGATTACGTTTAGAGCCTTGTGGGCGCAGTGATATCGCTTCATTATAATTAACACTTACTGCCTGAATGGTATACCATGGCCCCGTCCACATTCAATGCTAATGAGAAATGGGACGGTTTATGAACATTAAAACAATAAAATGTCATGTGAAGAAACGGAGCGGCTCACTCTGTGCTGGATCCCTGGAAATAATATGAGTATGAGTATGAATATACTGACGATACAAATTATAATTACATAAAACTGAGCGGCGCAGGCGGCGCGGCCTACCCAGCCTCCCAGCCTCCCAGCCTCCCAGCTTCCCAGCGTCAACACAGAAAATTAGTAAAACAAAGTTAATTTAACTAATCGCATTGTCGAACGTAATTTAGTCGTCTTGAAACCATAACCCAATTACCACGACTCGCTCCGAGCATACGACCGCAGCCGCGCCCTATACATCACGCACACGCCACGCAGCCGCCACGCAGAACATTGCGTTCTTCAAACAATCGCTTACTCACTAATTAGCCATTTAATTAACGTATTTTAATATTTATTACATTTAATCCCTGGAGGCTTTTAGTTATTATAATCTCTCCTGTAGCGTGTGTGCATCGTTGAATATGTTTTTAAATGTCAGCTCAGCGACATCATACTTATGAAGGTATTACTAAGTCTCGTATAATAGCCTTTTGAAGAAAGTGCCATAACTATTTGAGCTAACCTGTCGCAACAGAGTGCAAGCATGCATCAGTTATCATGAGAATTAATGAAATTAAGAGCGTTCAGCCTAGATCTCACTCACATTTACAATGTATAGCGGTTATATATAAGAAATAATTTCAATTTAAACGACATTACAATATCAAAATAATGAAGTAATATATTAATATATAATATAAATAATATAATAATTAATGGCAAAAATTGTATATAAAAAAAAGAAAAGGCTAAAGAGCGGTTCAATCCCAAGCGTTTTTGTCATCTAAATAGTCCGAAATTTTATAGTATCCTTATTTACAAAGTTAAGATTTAATTACAATTTTGAACTTCTGTAATGTTAAATTACGTATATCATTGGGAAGCTTATTGTAAAAGCGTATACATTGTCCCATGAATGAGTTGCTTATTCTGTGGAGGCGCGTAGCATGTACAGCAAGGTTGTGTTTATTCCTAGTGTTCAAAGAATGAGTATCAGACAGTTTGACAAAGTTCGAAATATTTATATAAACATATATTAAATTTTCAAATATATACTGTGACGCTACAGTTAGAATATTAATTTCCTCAAATATGTGTCTCAGCGACACCCTTGGACCAAGATTATAAATAGCTCGGACAGCCCTTTTCTGCAAGACGAATATAGTATTGATGTCTGCAGAGTTTCCCCAGAGGAGGATGCCGTAATTCATAACGCTATGAAAATAACTGAAATAAACTATTCTGGCTGTATCCACATCAGTTCAGTGCCGAATTTTTTTGACAGCAAACGCGGCAGACCTAAGCCGACCCGATAATTTGTTTATTTGCGGGCCCCATTGCAGTTTGGCGTCTATAGTGATGCCTAGAAAAACAGTTGAATCCACAATGTCCAGTTCCACTCCATTCAATTTAACATTGATTGGTACTTGAACCGCGCATCGCGCCATCCGCGCCGCGCGACTAATTGCCGCGATCAAATCAGCGTGCAGCGAGCCGAGCGTGTCGCCTACAACGTGTGGTGAATGCGCACACAAACACACAGTTAAAGACGCTACATTATATAAGTATGCTACCTACCCTATAGTATAGTTTATCAATGTACACAAGTACACAAGATAAGATATGTTTTTATTCATGTAGACCATATACAGGTACTTAAGAATAGTTACGACTCTAGGTGCCACGTTCCAAAATGTTGACTTCCAATGTAGAAGAACGGGCAAGAAACTCCATGGTTACTCTTTTAAATTCAGAATTTCTTACAACATTTTGTTAAAATACATTGTTCTCGAAAACTTATGTGAGGACAATGTAAAAAAAAAGTCCAAACTAAACAAGCCTGATTTTTTAATTAATAATAAATATTCTGATAAGATTGACATGGCAGCTATGAGCTGACCAGTCCCAACAGACGGCACCCGTTCACAAGTATGACGCGCGTACCGGCATCGCTCAACCACATTGCAGGGAACTCAACGACCCGACACACACGCCACCATCAGCAGGACAGTTAAGTGAGCATGACATTCTCAAACTGCCAAACAACTATCACGTCAATTGAATAAAATATCTCTTTAGGGCTACATGGTGCTGACATATTACAAATTTCCAACATAATAACAAAAAATAGCAGGTAATACAAGGCAGATACAAATTAACAATAAAAATGCCAATAAAGCCGATGAATGTCCATGAAAAATAATAAGGCCAATAACGCCAAAAGATGTCAAAAATAATAATAATACAATAATGCCAATAAGGCCAATACAAGTCAATACTAAACTATATTGCCAATAAAGCCGAATCTAGGTCAAGATAAATACCATATGAAGCCATATGAAGTCAATAGTAAGTAAAAATAAAAAAAATATAATAAAAAAAATATGTCACAAAATCAATATATGATGTCCAATTGTTAAAAAAATTAACATTAGGTACATATTGTATTATTCATGGTCTTGCGGAGCTGGACTAGCATTTCGCCAAACATTTTTATCTACAAGATAATCTTCTAATTTATAGTATGCTTGTTTGCAAAGAATACTTAACTAGTATTTTGAATTTATTTTCTGGTAAATTTAACACGCTGTCTGGTATTTTATTATAAAATTTGATACTGTATCCTATAAAAGACGTATGGACTTTAGCTAAGCGATGATATTGCTGTACTAATTTGGTCTTATTCCTAGTATTATAATCATGTATATCACATTGTTTACTAAACATAGTTATATTTTTTCGTACGTACATAATATTTTCGTAGATATATTGACATGGGACTGTCATAATATTAATTTCTTTAAAAAGTTCTCTGAAAGAATCACGACTATGCAGATTGTAAATAACCCTAATGGCTCTCTTCTGCAAGGTGAAAATAGATTCAATATCAGCAGACCGTCCCCACAATAAAATACCATAAGACATAATGCTGTGAAAGTAGCTAAAGTAAACCAGTCTTGTGGTGGCTACGTCTGCAAGTAGTCTGATTTTTCGCACAGCACAAGCAGCTGAGCTAAGCCGTCCTGCTAGGGTTTTGATATGCGGGCCCCATTGAAGGTTTGAATCTAACGTTACTCCCAAGAAAACTGTTTGATCGACGAATTCGAGCTTCTCTTTATTTAACAAGACGTCACATTCTCTGCTTTTTACATTTGGTAAGACAAACTTTATGCATTTAGTTTTTTGCCCATTTAATACTAAATTATTAATTGTAAACCAGTCATGCACCTTGAGAAGAGCGTTATTTATCTCGTCAATATTAGAAACACGTCTATCTCTTTTAAAAATTAAAGATGTATCATCAGCAAATAACACAATCTTTGTTCTATCCTGAAGCATATAAGGTAGGTCATTTATGTACACTAAAAACAAAAACGGACCTAGGATCGAACCCTGGAGTACACTCATTGTCACTAGAGCGCCAGATGATTTAAATTCTTTTTTTGATTCATGCTTAAGCCCGTAATGCTCTAGTTTTAGAAGCAGCGTCTCATTCCCTACACAATCAAAAGCTTTTGAGAGGTCACAAAATACACCAATGGCATCTTGAGAACCTTCCCAAGCATCGAAGATGTGTTTGATTAATGTGATGCCTGCATCAGTTGTATTTCGTCCTTTAGTGAAGCCGTACTGCTGGTTGTGAAAAAGCTTGTTTACGTTAAAGTGCAATAGCATTTGATTAAGCATAATTTTCTCAAAAACCTTGCTAAGAACTTGCAAAACTGATACTGGCCTAAAGTTACCCGGATCTCGACTGTTACCGGATTTAAACAAAGGGATTACCTTACTGTGTTTCATTAAATCCGGAAAGAATCCCTGATCTACGCATTTGTTAAATATGATCGCTAAGTGGGGAGCTATAGTTTTAATAATACTTTTACATACTTTTACCGATAAACCCCATAAATCTTCAGTTAATTTAATTTTAATTTCATTAAAAGCTTTTATAATTGACTGTGGACTAACACGCTTGAATGTAAATTCAAAGGTACAAACAGGTACATTCTGTCTGAGTAGCAGAAAGAGATGGTGATGAATTCAGAAATTCTGTAAGGGAATATTAGTAAAGAAAGACTCGAATTCCTGAGCTACATCAATATCTGTATATAACAGACCACGTGCTGTGTTTATTGTATAATCAATGGTATGTGACTTCGGTTTACAAGTTTCATTATTAATAATCTGCCAAGTAGTTTTAATTTTATTATCTGCATGCTTAATTTTGTCACTAATATACCGAGCCTTGGATAGTTGACACAGTTGTTCATACAGTTCAAATAAACGTTCCCTACTTTTACGAATACCCTTAGTCGTCCAGTCGCTGAACTTAAATTTATGATCTATATTCTTGGTTTTTATTTTAAAAAAATTGTCAATCTCTGTTTTCACTATGGCAAAAAAGTCTGCATACAGTTTATCACAGTCTTTTGTATAATTTTTAAGAACAGACAATTTTTTAATTAATGATTTACTATAATTTTCCAATTTCCTTGCTGTTATAAACCTAGATTTAATTTGAATTTTACTTGGGTGCTTATTGTATTTAAAAGTAACGGTTTGCCCACTGTGATCTGAAGGTAAGCAATTCATGATAGCTTCCTGTGAATAGTCACAGTTGCAGAATACATTATCAATACAAGTAGCAGATGTAGACGTTACTCGAGTTGGTTCTGAAAATATTTGTACCAGATTAAAATATTTAAAAAGACACAAGAACTTATTAGTCATCAAATTATTTTCTAGTATATTAATGTTAAAGTCGCCACAGATTATAATAGATTTATTTTTACTAAAAATCTTTTTCAATACATCCTCCATTACACATTCAAATGTTGACAAATTTTGGTTATTTGGGGGTCTATAAACGCAAATAAATCAACACAAGCCAATTCAATGGAATGTTCGACCGACAATCTGACTATATCAGTTCGTTCTTTTGACTTAATGGAATTCTTAATTAATATTAAAGAACCCCCATGTAGCATGGACTTTCGGTTATAACAACTAGCCGTATAATAATTTTCCTAATATATTAACATTATATATACAGACATATTTATATACACACAACACAACAAGAAAATGCTTGAGCGCAGACAGCCAGCCCGCTGTCCTCTAGATATTTAGTCAGTTCTTTATCCAGTTGTTACACATTTTTATTAACCAGGGTGCTCTGAAAACAGGTCTGGGGGCCTAGACAAGTGGCAATCGTTTCGTGTCGATTCCATTTCGAAAATCGATATTGCTTAAGCGATGTCGATCGCCAAGTGGTAGACAAAGTAACACCAGCAAACCGAATGATAAAGTCGAAGCGTTCTTTCGATAAAAATCAGCTTTTTGGCTGTGGTTTCGTAATGAAACGTCAAATTCAAGACGTCAATTCTGTCAAACGGGCCGCGCCAAATATAAACAAACTACACTTGGTTTGTTATTAAAATAAAGTTTGTTCGGTGAAAGTGTAATTGACGAACAATTGTGATAACATTAACTAATTAACTAAAATATTCATAGGTAAGTTCCTTAACTTCGTTAAATAATGTTAAGTTCCAAAATTACGCAAATTTTATGATACTATATACAAGCGGGAACTGATTGTTTCTTTTTTAATTTTTAAGGATAATAACAATGGAAACAAAAGTGCGAGCAAGTAGTGAACAGTTTTCGACCCTTTTGGAATTCATAGAAAGGTAAGGAAGTATTCCCAGAGACCATGAACTTGATTAAATTCATATCACTTGAGAATGCTTAATGTAAACAATGACGTGATCCTAATGATTCTAACAATGCGTTGCTTATTGCCCTATTCTTTCTTCATTTACAGTCACGGCGATCTTTCCAAGCCCCGAGGTGGACCTCAAGGACGACTGAAATCTGAGCGTCTGTGGTGCCAGTTGGCGACAATGTTAAATTCTATTGGTGGTGGAGGAAATAAAGCGACGTTTACATTGTGGATGGTACGAATATGCTTTTACCTAACCTACGTATTTTATTGTTTTGTAAAGTAAGGCCTGTGTTGTCTGAACCTCCTGTTGTTACCTTGCTTGTTAAACTTTGAAAGCCTTATTAGAAAATAGTATGACAGGACCTGTATAACATGAGTGGTAATGATAATGTTATGAGCAATATTACGACGCATGTGGTTTTTAAGAAGATATGCTTAGTTAGGTAAATGATTTATTTAATTATATCTAGGTATTACTTAACATAAAGATTTAAAACGAAACTTTTTTCAGGGTTCATCACAATTCATCTCATCCCCAACACCAGCCGTTACTCCACCACCTGCCATACGCCAATAAGACACGATTGACTTTGAATATGATTGCTTTGTCCACTACCACAGTAAGGAAAACACAGAGCGCATAGATAATATTTAAAATTATATTAGAAATATTTTATTTTCAGCTATTTACAGATTTTTAAGAATTTTAAATGTAGATTAGTTGTTATATTTGTTTATAGTACTAATAGTTTTTTTAAGTCTTTTTAAGTATTGATAATTATAATTATATTAAGTTCTGTTTCAATTACATAATGGGTAAGTAGTTTATTTTTAAGTGTATGTGCCTAAATATTTTTAAGTTATTTATTTAAGTAGGACATTAGATTAATAATATAAGAGAGCTAATTAAATAAGAAAATTATAAGCTTTATGTTTGACTTTGACTATTTTTATTTTAATAACATACCCAAAATGGACGGAGTTTGTGAAATATGATAATTATGAAAAGAAGAATGTGAACACAGAGATGACGGCTTAAAGAGTATGGAAGGAAAGTGCAACATACTCCACCGACCTCTAATAAGTAGTGATAAGGGCAGTAGAATCATGACGCCCAATAAAAAACTATTAAACATGCTACAATTATGTAGAGAATGAGTCATTCGATTTCGTCATCGTTTCGTTACGCGATTTGACATTGTCTACCAATTAGCGATCGAAAACGATTGATCACGTGACATTTCGAAAGCTTATGTCAATTTCAGATTTAGCGAATTTCGGTATCTTTAACGAAAATGACACTTTGTCTAGGCCTACTGATCTGAAACATTTGTGGAATCGCGGATAGGGCGCATTGTCCCCTTCACCCAAGAACGTATAATATGGTGGAGGTGGGCACCGTTGTTTACTATGAGCATTGAGCTCGTATTTTAATATCCGAGCCATTCCGCGCCATGTTGTTGCGTTCTCGTGAGTTATTCCGTTATTTAGAGCAGCGCGCCGCCGCCGTCCGCGTCAGCTCGAGGCGCAATTGTTTATGCAAACCTGAGTCACGCCGCTTTACCTTACATTAAGCATATGGAAACTAACTGAAAAATTCATTGTGAAGAATTGAGCTCCGACCTGATAATATAATATATATGCGCGTATAACTCCCGCGCGTGACATGCAAATGCCGAACTAGAGATAAATCATTGTTTATAACGCAGACAGTGATAAATTTATTTATTTTATTTTGAGAATGCTTGAACGGTAAGGGCAGTGCTAACTGGCGGGTTTTGAGACAAATTAAAGGTTAGATACTAAGTTTTGTTAGTTCGTTTTTTTTTGTTTACAGATTTGATGTCCCAAAATGAGTGAGTGTAGTGTGTGTGAAGGGTGAAGCTATTGTGCGAGCGACAGGTGAGCGGCGCTGAGCGGCTCTGAGCCTACACGGCGACAGGTAGTTACGAGATGAAAGCCGGCGCGCGGCGGAAGCCTCGCAGCGATCAGGCGCGGAGCGAGCGCTGCCAGTCTTAGTACCAAGGGTAATTTCCGAATGTCGCGCGCACTGCCGCTGCTGCGTGTACCCGCGACTTGTCGCCGACGTCCTTACACGTACATCTTATATACGAGTACCTATTGTCCGTGTATCTTGATGTTAAAAATTTACAGTAAACTAAATGTTTCATCGTAAGAACGTGGGAGACATAGTTTTGGTGCTGTCGTGACTAGCCGTGAGTGCTGCGTTGTCGCGACTGTGTGCGTTATCCTTAGTGTGGGCGAAGGCGCGCCTTCTAAACATTGTCCGATTGTCTGAGGACCCTCTTGTTAACAGCGTCTTTTAAATATTCAAGAGCAGTCATTAGGAAGCAAACTTTATCTTTTTCTTGCTCATTATTCACGGCCCCCGGGGACGCCTGTTTAATGCCTCTAAGTCCACGAAACGATTTCGATTCGAGAAGATGAAACAACGTCGTAAACTTGATTGCCGTTGCTAACAGTTGTTACTATTTATGTTTAACGAATTGTAGCTGATTTGTTGTATATTTATGTGAAATTGAAGATAACCACCTTTTCTTTACCAGCGACAAGCAACCTACGAACCATCTAGGGTTTGGGAATTCCCGACAATTTCAAAGTATCGTGTGACAATTAAGAAAAAAGAATTTTTTTTAATGGCGTTGCCTTTTTTTTGAATTTTAATTGAGTTAATTTCTGGTGAAACGTATTAAAAAAAGGCGAATTTTTTGTAAAAATCAACATTTATTAAACAGAAAATTAATTCTTAATAACTTTAACGTTAATTTCAGTCTCAATAATTGCTTTGCTTACTTCTTTTAGTCACACATAGATTCACTTTTAAGCAGTTAAATCTTATAATTATAAAACGAACTTAGTTAAAAATCATACTAATTCTTAATAACTTTACTATTATCTAGTAATTCTAGTATCTAATCATTGGTCATAATCACAACATTCTCATAATCACAGATTTTTTTCATAATTAAATAATCTAAATATTAACAATTTCGACAATCTTGTCTGGTCTCGAGTTTCGACCCGAAAGTCCCGGGACTCGAGACAACTAAAATTACGAAAAGTCCCGGGACTTCGAGACACGAGACGTACCGGGACCCAAACCCTAGAACCACCCCACAGCCGTATATCGCGCGTCAAGTTGGTGCGTGGTGTGTGTAGGTACTTGTGTACGCGTTCTCCGCTTGCTGTACCTTGTACAAACAATAACTCAAAGCTAAAATTAGTAATATATAATTAGTGATACACACTCACATGATCACAGTTTATTAAACTGTAACACTCACAAGCGAAATGAATTTAATTACAATTTATTACTTATACAAAAAGTTCTTACTGTTATTTTTCTCTTTACTATAGTATATTTGTCACGCAAAGCATTGGTAGTAAAATATCTTTATGGCATTACGTCCTCGTCGTCTCTGATATACTACAAGTGCTATGATATTATCGAAACAGAGTTTTAAACAATTCAATTATTTATTACCTAAATGTGAGAAAATCTTCTCGAAGAAAGTAGCGTCCGAGACAATAACCGACAAAGACTGGAGTCTCGGCAGGTTATTGCATCGTGTCGTGAATGAGGCGGCGTGGAGGGCGCAGGCGGAGGCGCGGCGTGTTCGCGGAACCGGCGCTAACAAGCGCGGCGTCAAATTAAAACTTGTCGCGCCGCGGCGCCGTGCGCGCACCGCTCCGTGTTCTGCGCTCGCAACAAAACAAAATTAATTCGCCGCCGTATCACAGAGACATCAAATAATTAAGTACAGAAGGCTCACTCATAAGTGTCACTATACACATTCATTGGTGGCTGCCCTTATAGGTACGTCCTGTAACAGATAACTGAATAGAAGCTACCTATGTATTATCGTCACTATAGGTAATTAATGCACTTTGTTTGGCTACGGCATTATAGTGCTCTCTCGAAGTATTTCAGTTGCACATTACACGCTGGGTCTGGCTGATGTTTGTATGGAGTGTATCTTCTGTCGTGTGTTCTCGCGCCAGTCTTCGCGCCATGTGGCCGCAGCCGTGCGGTGCGTATGAGCAGTTCCACTCCGGCCTCCGGGCGCTGTCTGGCGCGGTCTATTATTTAACCAAAGAATTGAGTATGTTACAGTACACACATGTTGGCGGCAGATATTTTGTTGCGTTTTATATTCTGAGCAAAATAGTTGATGGTATGATATGGACTCGTATATTGTGTTAGTATATATTGACATTTTATTACAAGCAATGGACGAATGTGGAATACGCGGTCCCACAAAAAGCTGGTTTAAAAATTACCTCACTAATAGGAAAATAAGCACAATTATCTCTGGGGTAGCTGGAAAAGAAGCTATTGTTGATTTAGGTGTTCCTACTGGATCGGTATATGGCCCTGTGGGATATATAATGCATGTGAACAGTGTGTCGAATGTTGTGCTTAAATGTAAGGTGTTTATGTACGCTGATGACATGTGTCTTGTATATGCCTCCGGGGACATAGCCGAGGCGCAGAAATGTATACAGGGAGACTTTGAAAATATTAGCAAATGGGCACACGACAATGGAATTATATTGAATCTTGCAAAGACTAAATGTATGCACATACACTCGCCATATAATCGAAGGGCTAAATCCGTAAAGAATGAACATCTCACAGTGATAGGACATACATATGAATGTTTGCACAGAAATAAATGTAATTGTAACTGTATTAATTTGGATTATGTGGATAAATTTAAATATTTAGGTCTAACAATAGATAGGAACTTTAATTGGAGATTACATGTAAGTGACATTTGCAATAGACTAAGATCGGTGCTAAGTAAGTTTTATCAATTAAAATATGTATTGAACAAAAAGACGTTAAGAATAGTTTATTTCGCACTTGCCGACTCATTGATAAGTTATGGACTCCTTGTATACGGGCGAACCTTTATTACATATTTAAGAGACATTAAAGACATTCAAATAAGACTGATAAAGTTCCTTGTTAGTAAAAGTGTTAAAGAGAAATGCAGTAAAGATTATGATAAGTTGTTTCCCATTTGTAAAATATTACCAATAGATAAAAAAGTTGAATATTTAGTAGGTCTACATTATTATTACAGTGATGAATTTAAAGTAAATGTTAAAAATAAGTTCAGCACACGTAGGGTCAGAGAGAATAAACTGGTTCAACCACAGACATGTAACTACTACGGCAAAAGAACATCCAAGTATCTGGTACCCAAAGTGTTTAATAAAATAGATTTATTGCGAGAGAAAGTTAAAATTAGTAAATGGTCACTTAAAGCAAAATTTAAAAAATACATGCATGAAGATTGTTAATAGAATCAAATGCATAATTGTAATTCTTTACATTTATATAATTTACGGTGTAATATTGTATTCCCCATTCATTTTTTTTCATTGGTCTGTTGTTATGTGAAAGAGCGCCTCTCGCCATCAAATGTAACAGTTTGGCGAGTTTGTAATTAAATAACAAAAATGTATTGTTTTACAGATAATAAATAAAAAAAAAAAAAAAAAAAAAAAAAAAAAAAAAAAAAATATTCATAGTTATATTTCGATCACATGCATTACATTTCACGAATCAATGTTTAAAGCGCATGAAAACAGAACAAGCCAAGTGCCGCGATATGTTCAGCGTCTCAGGGTTCGTAAGAAATCGATTAACATATTAGTTATTACGTTTGAATTGCGTTTTAAAAACAAATTATCAGTTAAATAAGTCCATCCAAGGGAGGAGTACGACCACTCAATACTTGAGTCTGATTAGCTTACGTCCAATGTGGACCATTTCATGATAATTATGAAAACAAAAAGTTATACTCATCTTTTTTAATAGGTCCGTTGACTCGAGTCAAACAAATATTACTTTTCAACCGACTTCAAAAAAAGGAGGAGGTTCTCAATTCGGCTGTATTTTTTTTTTTTTTTTTTTTTTTTTTATGTTTGTTACTCGATTTCTCGAAGACGCCTGGACCGATTTCAAAAATTCTTTTTTTATTTGAAAGGGTATGCTTGTCCTTTGGTCCCATTGTCATCAGGTCAGGACCTGATGGTGGAAACCCTGAGAAATCGAGGGCATCTCTTGAAAATTGTAGGCGAGCAAGGGGTAAAAACTTGATATTTATGTGTATATCTGATGAGACTACAATACTATGGAGGTTTAGGGCAGATCTGATGATGGAGACGACAGAGGATCGAGGGAACTCCTCAACGGTACATCTTAACTACCTCGTGTTTGGGCTTATTTTATTCGTGTTGACAAGATCTTTACACCGAGATGGGTAATGACTGCCACTGCAAGGTCCGTGATGCAGGTGCAGTACAGTTTAGGGAACTCCTTAATGGTTGATAGCAGCTACATAGTGTTTGGGCGATTATTCCGTCAATTACAGACCGATTTTAAAAATTCTTGTTTTGTTTGAAAGAGTATGCTTCCCATTTGGTCCCATTATCACCAAGTCAGGATCTGATGATGGGATCCTAGGGAAATCGAGGGATACCCTTAAAATATTGTAAGACAAATAGCCCGTTTGAGCTTTTTTTTTCTTAATAAGTTAGGTATTGGCGTCTGAAAATCATCATTTAATGATGCTGAGCTGATGATGGATGTCATAGTATTCCTCAACGTTAAAGAGTTAAGGGAATAAAACTTCCGAGTTTGGGATCACTCGATATATTTTGATGAGTCCCGTATAAAACATTTGGTATAGAGGGTCTGATGATGGAGCCAGGAGATAGATGGTGGAACTCTTCAGTAGCTACTTGTAAACCCCTCGAGTTTGGGCTCATTTTAAACCTCTAAAAGTCAAAACTATCACAGTATTAGTTACAATAGTCGTCTTAATCTTTTCATTTCACGTAATGCGTTTTCATCATGTGGTCGGCTAAGTAATTTATTTGATTTTAAAATCACATAGTGCAATACCGTCTAAGGTTTTCACTCGACTTGGGGCAACATACATTTGACCTTTGTAAAGTTTTTCAAGAGAATCGTCTTTACTAGGTCTACCCATCACTCAAAATTGTAAAATAATTAAAATTTTTAACAAAAAAAAAACCGACTCCAAAAAACTCAAAAACAAAACTAATAACTAAAAAGCAAAAAATAAATCTTTTATTATACAATATAGTAGTTGAAGAATATTGAAGTCGGTGCCAAGTAAAACATGCAATGATAAACCGACACGATTGGCGAAGTGCATTTGTCGTGTCCGACGCATAATCCGCTCCGCACTCGACAATTTCTACGTGAACTCGTTGTTTCAATGTCGCTATTATAGCAGCAAGGTATATTACTTTTAAATTTTACTTGGCACCGATTTCAATATTCTTCAACTACTATATTGTATAATAAAAGATTTATTTTTTGCTTTTTAGTTATTAGTTTTGTTTTTGAGTTTTTTGGAGTCGGTTTTTTTTTTGTTAAAAATTTTAATTAAACATAAATAAGATACTTTACATCAGTAGTACTTGCGCAAGTACAGCAGGTTGGTGCCGTCGACCTCTGCTCAACACCACCACCACATTATATTATCTTACCAAGGGTTCATTAGTTGGTTGTATATAGAATCCAGCTCGATAACATTATCCAACTTGTACATTGTGGAGGTCAGGTGATCAGATATTATCGGAACAAGACAAAGAATATTTATAAAACTGCAATCAAGTTGTGGCTCTTAGCGCCACGGTTCATGACACAATTATTGGATCGCAATACGTGGAGCTCTCGACACACGACTGAGTCGTCAGTCGTCAGCCGTCAGCCGCCAGCCAGCCTTGTTTGATCTACTGATCGCAAGCTCTGTTGCAGATGGTTAGAGCCCGTATGTATGTGCTAATGTGTTTAAGTTTGCTACTGATTCTCGATAAACATATTTCTCATACTTATCATTATGCCGTTAATAAAAACTACAAAAAATACATTTAAGAGCATACACAGCTAGCACTGGCCTCCCAGCCTCCCACCGACAACAGCAGAGTAGTTAGTGACACGTCGTGGTCGGCTATCATCGTGGCGCGTCCCGCAGTCCACACCAGCTGTATCTAGCCGTGGTCTATCTGGTGTCGGCCTCGCGTGCACCTTTCGTATGTAAATCCTTTGTATTTGTTAATATGTTGAGGACCATTATTAGCCATACCTAACTTATAAAGTACATCTAGTAACAGTATACCTAATTCATCAAACAACTAGCGGCTTAAGTAACAAAATACGCAGATGAGTAAGTAGCTAATTTAAACTTTCAGCGATGCAGGTCGAACTTGAGTGATTAATTTTGTTTCCCGTTTATATTAAAATTCTTACGCAATTCTCCTAAACTAAGTTCACAATCAAAATAGTTGTGCTTTATACTTATAATAGAGACATTGTTTATTGGATAAGAGAGACATGTGTATGTGCCATGGCTGCTGCGTGACGGCGCGGCGCGTATATATATTTAATAAGAACTTGCTTCACTAACTGATAGCTGGTTACTACAACCAGCCTTACGCTGACGACTGCTCCGCGTGCCCGCGTGCCCGCGTGCCTGTGTGCCTGTGTGCCCGCGTGCCCGCGTGCCTGTGTGCCCGCATGCCCGCGAGCTCTTTACTCTTTTTTGACTACATCGTTGGTCACCTTCACACAATTAACGTGTTCCAATTTATATCTGCTCCAAAGTCAAATATTTTTTATTTCGAGTAGGCCTTTACAGGCACTTTCAAAACGTTGTGATTCTAGGTGCACGGTTCCAAAGTGGGGGTAGGTCCTATGGAGAAGAGACCGGCAAGAAACTCCATGGATACTCTTTTAAAATAATAGTTTTAAACTGGTTACAATCTTTAACGGTAAAGACTATGCTAGCACAATGCAAGCCAATGTGCGCAAAACGACACACGAAGAATAGTATCAATATAACAGAATAATTGGTGTAGCTAGGCTCAGCCACAATAGTTGGAGACCCAGCGATCCAGTACTCAACGCCACTCTCATTAGATGGATATGCTGGCCCAAGTGAGTGCAACAATCCACACTGTCCGACAAGAAAATGCAAAGTTACTGGCTACACTGTACTCGCACATTTACAATTTGAAGTTGCTAACGTCTAACAAACAAATTACACGAATAATATTAGAAATCTTAAACAAATAATAACTAATTATTACAAAACAGAAAAAATTATATAACATAACTAAAATTAGAAGATATAGAGAAAAAAAAATGATAATAAAAATATTATCAAGACAATCGTCATTAAAAACTAAAAACTAACTTGTGAGAATTGAAAACATCGGATTGCCAGGGAAGCCGCATGCGCAGAAGACATCAAGACAGTTAGCACCATACGTCCCTATCGTCAACATAGTCTTTAACTTTATAAAATGCTTTCCTTATGAGAATAGATTTAATATGTGTTTTAAATCCTTTACCAGTAAGGTCGGTGACAGATTTCGGCAATTTATTATAAAAGCGTACACCGTTCCCTAGGAATGATTTATTTGTTTTAGTAAGTCTAAATTTAGGAACCACTATTTTATGTTTATTCCTAGTATTAATGTCGTGAAAGTCACTGTTAATATTAAACATTTGCAAGTTCTTTCTGATGTACATAATGTATAATGACGGCAGTGTTAGTATATCAATATCTTTAAAAAAGCCTCGTAGCCTCGCCTCCCAATATCATCATACAATGAGCAACATAAGCAAGGCCACCAGAATGTGCCGACGAGGAAGAAAATACGCTCGTTGAGGCCTCCAATGTGTCGTCAAGATAGAGAGGGCGCAACTCGAAACTGTAGCTCCACAAAGCCCATGTACTTTGTGTTATGTACAGAAGGTCCACTCTATATACATGTGTCTCTAGTCTGTGTCTAAACTGTAAACTGTCGAATGCACGACAAAGTCTTTTTAGTGTGTCTAATCTACGAGGAGCACCTACGTATCTAAATAAGCTACCAAAACACAAAGTTAACAATATTACGGGATCTCGAGGCGATATCGTTATGATATTTAACCTAGCCACTATTAAGGTATGCGTTAGTGTGTATTTCGTCGCTCTTTACTGGTAGTAGTCCTTCTGCGTAAGTCTCACGGTGGTGAAGCGTAGCCAGTTGGCGAGTGGCCAGGCGACCGTCTCCGCCGAGTGGCCGGGCGAGCCTCCCCGCAGGCTCCGGCCTCTAGTGTAGTGTAGTGTACACTACTAGCTATTAGGGGGACTCACACAACATTACAACGTCATACACCACCCAGCTTGCAGCATTGCTCGCCAGTGTGCGCCCCAGTCCTAAGTGACATGTTGATAGTATTGTTGTTTTGTTCTGCTCCATCGGGAACAAGCAACTGACACGCGTGCACATTGTCAAACAGTAAAGGAGTGAGTTGTATCAATTAGATTATAAATTGAGTCAAACTCAACGTAACGTTATTGACGTCAGCTGGGTCTCTGTCTTTGTCTTTTAAAAAGTCGGTCGCCTTCTTTAGGGCGGCGGGTATGCATATGCATTTACACAGGATAAAAAAAAGATGCACGGTTTCAAAAGTGGGTTGGTCTTATGAAGAAGAGATTGGCAAAAAACTTTATGGATTGAATGCGAACTGGTGGGTACATCGTGATGGCGTGCGGGCGGGAAGGGGCGCGGAGGGCCGGAGTAGCGCCTCGTCGCGCGAACTCGCTATGTGATTGCATCGCACGCGCGTTTCTCGCGTCCCTGCAGATATTGCGAGCCCCCGCTGCCCCCGGGTGAGCTATAAAATGCCCGGGTTATCCCCCACTTAACTATGTACGCCTTTATGAAATGTTTGCGTATGTTTGTGCTCACAGCCTTAACATTGCAACCGCCGCGCACCGCTTGGTTATTAATCGAATTTCGTGATCTGCTTAAGAATGTGTCTCTATGAGACAATCGCACCAACAAGTGATAACGTAAGATTATACATATATATGCAAGGAACATAATGATTTACAACTCAAATAAATAATTTAAATACTAATCTAAATAACCTAGCTTTTACCCATTTGAAACATTTTGTTGAGCACGGATACCTCCCCACATCGGCTCAGTGGGAAGTGAACCAAAGCCGTGCTCAAGTGTAACCACTGTGTCTCCTACAGCACACAAGCACAGCAAGCATCAGCTTGTTACAGATATCCCGATATATGTAACTTACTTAGAAATTAGTTTACAAACATATACAAGGTGTATGTGAATATATATGTTTGTAAACGCACCCACGATATAGGAATTATAAATAGTGTGGGGCAACGTGAAAAAAAAAAACAATAACAATAAATTTGCATTGTTTTAAAACGATCGCGAACAGAAGGAACTGCCCCTAAAATTTGGAAATCTGCATTTGTAACACAAATTTAAAAAAAAAGTGATTTGATAAGTCAAACGTAGATAATTACCGACCAACTTGTTAATCGTTAAGTGTGTGGTGTACACACAGTTTACTCAGCATTTTAAATGTGAGGATGAACAGCATGGTACTCTCAGAAAGCCGTCTATTACTATTAATTTGTTTCTTTCAAATGAATACATTTCCAAAAGAATGGACCAACATGCACAAGGACAATGTTATTGTAGCATACAATCAATACGACTGCGCCTGGACAGCCGCCCAGCCGCCCGAGCGGCGAGATCAACAACCTGCAGCGGTACACCTGGCCACTGACTGCAGCATTTATTTATTATTAGTAGGCGGTTTATTAAAACTGATATAACAATATGTAATTATTACGTAAGAACATATTGATTATATTACAGGAGTACCGTGGCGCGTACAGTGACTGCGCCGGCGCCGGGACAAATGGATGAACCGCATACGACCGGTACGACATGAGTAGTATCATATGGCTAGTTTTGCAGGCTGCTATGAGTACCGGGAGCGGTCAGGCAAATCTACAAAACGCGGATTCTTCTTTCGTTCCAAAAAGAATTCACATATGACAGCGTCATCCAGTAGCTAAGATAGATGTTATACTATGTATCTGTAAGAAACTCGTCGATACACGTCCATTAATATAACGAAATATAAGTCACGAAACTTGAGTGGAAAACTTGAATCGAAAACGTGGAGCGGCGAGACGGTATTTTAATTAACGTTGCGAGGCTTTAGTGTCTAACTTCAATGTGATAGAGACCACGTGCGGCGAGCACGCTGCACACGCTTGTTATATTATATTAAATACCTGCTACGAACCCCTCTATTCCCCCCCCCCCCCTCGCGCCGCCGCGTAGAGATCACGCTTTATCTAAATTGTACCAAGGATTCTGCGTAAAAATAAAAATTCAAACGTTTATAATAACTTTGCGATTTGTTTTTATCTGGAATTATTTAGACACAGCAGACAGCAGTCGGGATACCGGAATCTAATAATATCCTTAACCATAAATCGTGTGTATAATGAATGAAGATCATTCATTATACACCTTTGTAAAAAAAAAGGCAATTGACAGCAAACTGGTGTAATCTCTGGATACGAGTTTATCGTGATTGATAGGGTGCTACGTAGCGCCCGGCGCGTGCGCTACACGCTGGCACGTCGCATGTCATTGCTAATATCAGCAGACTGAGTCTATAAGGACGCTACGATGCGACGTAGCAGGTACTACGCCGTAGCGCGATTGAAAAATTAAATTATATGATTTTTTTATTTATGTACAATTAATTAATTAATAATTCCACGAGGTTATTGAGTTGTATGTTTATTTGAAAAACTTATGTTGTAAAAATATAAGACAATTATAATAACCTTCTGCAGCAGCAGCGCGGCTCATTGGCTCCCCCCTCCCCCCTGCTTCATTCAGGGCCGCCTCAAAGCCCACTGTCACTCCTCACGCAAACTATATTCTGTAACATTAGTATTCCAGCAGTGTTCTCTCATTGTAATTTGCTATGTTTCAGATAAAGAAAAATCTTAACTCAAAATATCTGACAAACTGACCTAAACATCGATAGATAATGCCATATTGCACTGCGACGGCGCGACCGGGCTTAGCAGGATCATTCACTGCCACATAAATGTACATTACTTATAATTATTATCATCTATTATTAAGTATACACTCATATCGATGGAGGGAAATATGTATGTATAAAAACAGCGTGTAGCACTCATAGTGGTTCGCATGTAGTTAAACTGCCCAATGATGCGGGATGAAAGGAAACGACGCGGACGACTAACAAATGACATAAGCCGATGTTAAGGCCATATCTCACGATACCTCACAGGCGCGGCTCCAAACGTCAAGATAATCAGTTAGAAAAACGAGCTCGCCGTCGTTTGACTTCATTCCGCTCCGGGTGCATTTCTTTCAAATAATTTACGTTGACAAATGTGACGGACGTAGTCGGGGGAGAAGGACGGGGTGCGACGGGCGAGGGCAGCGGGGCTAGGACGCGATTTATCCAGCCGCCGGTCATTTCTCACCGCGGATAAAGAGCGGGCCACGAAACATGCGACGCAACCAACGACACACTCCGAGTTTATAGCAATCACATGCTGCAGGCCGCACGTGCGTCGAATCGCTATCCAACATTTCTATACAGTATAATACTTTGTGTCTCATAACATATTTATCTTTGAGCAGACCCCTATTTTATATTGGTAAACTTCCACTGATTACAAAGTAATATGAAAGCCACAATATTTTCAATTCATATTTTGTGTATACACTATAACGACTTTTCCTTTTTTTAATCGTCGATCATCATTTTGGATGGCACTACTGAATACAATACTATTATTATTGCCTGTATTACTGCACATTAATTAATTGAAATATTTATCCGTAAATAACAAAATAAAACCATTATATATGGTCGTTTAAATATTTTTATTAAATGAAAATAATAAATTTGTTTAGTATGGAGCTGTGCATCATGAAACAAAGCTGAGAAGACTTGCAACTGGACGTTCGTCCAGTCTCAATATTATTGGTACTTAGAATTGTTCATGGTGATTAAGGATGTTACGGAGCTTCGACTCCGAATCCGATATGTCGGAAGCTCCGATTAAAAATACACCTCCGAATCCGGCTCCGGTTCCGATATATCAAAACGGAGGTATATATCGGAGTTACAAGTTATGAATTGCTATCGCTGCAGCGCTACCGAGCGCTTTCTATGTGACACTGACAACTGACTGCGTATATTTGTTCTGTGCAACTGATGAATGAAGAGTAAACGAGTTGCGGCAAGTTTTTTTCTTTTTTATTTATTTAAATTTTACATTCATAGATTTGCTCCGACTCCGACTCCGATTCACCTCCGACTCCGCGGAGGTCACTACGAGAACCTCCGACACCGATTCCGCCTCCGATAAATCCACCTCCGTAACATCCCTAATGGTGATCACATTCGTAATTGCTCAAATTAGCGATTAGCGTGAAATGTAAAGCGGAGAGTTAATCTCAGTTATCTCTTTCACACTAGAACTATGGCGACCGCAACTCGCTGCGCTCTGGTGCCAAAATATGATCACTTTCTGCACTTGGTTAACAATCTAATATTTGAAAGACATAAGAATGTGCCCGGGTCCGGTCCTAAAACTGCGACCAGACACCGGAGGACGGGCAGCAGCGTCCCCTCACTAATCGGTGAGCCATTGCGATCCCCAAGCCGCCTGCAAAGCGTGGGGATTATGGCACCCCCCCTCCCCCCCTTGAGGGAGGCCTTCGTTCAGCAGTGGACGTCTTCTGGCTGATGATGATGATGATGATGATGAAGAATGTGCCAACAGAGGCGCGGACTTTGTGGCCCTATGTGAGGCCAAGTAACTCGCGCTTATTCTGCGATTTGTTAGAATTTCTAAAAGACAAAATATGAATAGAGAAGACGAAATAGTAGCACACGGACCACACATCAAACGGTTCCTCTGTAAATGTTGAATACATAGGTAATAAATGTGAACGAGCGACAGGTCAGCGACCAGCTTCGTCGCTTCGTCGCTTCATTATGATAAACATCTCAATATGTACAAAGGTTCCTTTACAGGTGACACCTGGTTGAGTGAACAGATGTAACAACCTTTGCCAATTTTAGCCTAAACTTGTGTAATATAATTATACAATATCTTACATAATGGCTACCACTGTAGCATAACACATTCAATTAAATCGCGTATTTGTATCACTCACACATTCTCCTTGACTGCCTCATCGGTCTAGTGGTCGAAAGCGCGACTACTGAGCGTGAGGTCCTAGGTTCGATTGTTGGGTCGGGACATGTGTTATTGGGTTTTTCTGTATGGAAATTTTCAGTAGCAGCACGCCCAGTAAATGGCAATGGGTTCGCCCCCTATTACATGGGGTTCAATAACGGCATCGGCGTATTATGGGTGTACAATTATAATAATTAGAGATGAAATGGATAGCTGTTTGGCAGGCTACCGGATACCGGATATTTGGCCAACCTTGTAGCCGGATAGCCGGATATCTGGCTGCCGGATATCGGGCCAAACATTACCGTTTGGTGCATCGCAAGAAGCGATCTTGCGTAGATGGCGCACGAAGATACAAAGGGGATGACTTGTTATGTGTGACAGTTAGGTAGGTATCACACATCATATGATTACGTTAATTAGAGTCTCTGCTAACAGCTAGTCCGAGATATAGTAAACAACTGTTCTTAATATTATCATTTTATAGTAAAGGACAATGGGCAATCATACAAAATCTCATTAAAGATCCAGCATTACTATTATAAACCAGAAATCTCAAATAGCAGTTATAACTAGAAGCCTCATTAATGCTATACCTATAATCACATTCAAAATGTATGGAGGACTAGAGATAAGAGTAATTCAATGAGTACATGGCCGTACCCAGTGTTTAGTTTAGTAGGGGCAGGAATTTACAACAGCACATAATTAGCTAGCTAAATATTATGGCATAAAGGAAGGGCTCAGGGGTGGCTGGCCACGTGCTGGGAGGCGGGCCTATCTAGATATACCAACGTTACGTACAGAGAAGCCAACATCACTGGCAAGTAATGTATTGTATGACCCGCTGCGTCAATCCGCAAAAGATCTAATTTCGCTGTCGATGTCAATTCGAGCGTCAAACACGGACGTCTGTGGCCTTACAAAGCGGCTACAACCATGTAAAAGGTCGGGCGGGTCAGCGGGTCAGCTCGGGCGCACAGAAAGTTACACTGAAAGAAAATTATTAGTTAAACGTGGCTCGAGCCGCGACCGTCGCCGCGCCGCGCCGGCCGTCACGTGTGTGTGTGTGTGAGTGTGTCGCCGGCAGACGCCGCTTTGAGCCGCTGAAGTGGCGCGTGAAATTATCTAAATATCGCGGCTCCTGGTGGCGAGCCGCACCGCGCACCCCTCCCCCTCTCCGTACACCCCACAGCCCCTCGCCCGCGCTACTTCAGCCGGTAAATTGGCCGACCTCGCCGCTTCGCATATTACACGCAGCTATTATAATTCTTATCGGTTTACAACACGTTAATTCAATCGCCGAGCATTACTGACACAACCATTACACGAAATCTATTCACTTCTATCTGTGAGGTGTACCCAATAGGTATTCTTGCTTTATTAGCTAAGCCACTCAAATTGAGAACATAAATAATTACCGTGATACACAAGTTACAACATCTTTTTATATTTTTACATCTTTAATCTGTTTAGTGTTTTAGTAGTTAGTAATAATAAGTAGGTTGTATAAAGTTACAACATCTAAACTTATTAGCCATGATATGTGATTTGACTGATATCTATTAATTTGTAAGTACACTTAAGTTATACGTAAGTTCTACATATATTGTTTAAAGTACACAACTCAACTTCAAGGATCTGTACCAAGAGTTCCTTCCACCACCATGAAACCATCTCTTTAGAAATGTAAAACACAACCGGATCCGTAAGTTTATTTCACAATGAACGAGAATGTGGCCCGACAATGATTGGAGCACCGACACGTCCGGCACGCGGCACCAGCGCACGTGGTCCGCGAGCCTCTTAATATCTTGTGGCGTTGCCGCTGTGGCGCGCACACACAGTTCGATCTGCAGCGAGTGGCATCCGCAGTCGCGAGTTCATTGTAAAATTATTAAGGTCAAAACTCTAGCGTATACGTACCTCAACTTAATTATATTGTATTCGAATCTTAGTCAACTCTCACAATATTTAGAAAAACATGATCCCAATACTTACAGAACGAGCCAGCATGACTGACGCGCGACAGCCTGACGAAATAACTGCGATATAGTGAATTGATTTGCATATTAATTAAGCTATTGTTTTATAATTAAACTAGTCATAATTCTTCACAGGAACTCAGGAGGACATAAAGTAAATTCCCTTTATATAGTTTCGTTACGTGGCTGTGTAGCATTTGGTGCGCAATTGATTCGGAATTATTAATAGAGGTCTCATTCGGCTCAACGCGGAGTTGTAAGCGCAAATGTACGAGTATGTACGATTCATTAGAGACGAGGGACTGGGGCTGCGGAGTGGTCACGCGCCAGGTGCGATGCGCTGCGACGCCGCATGCTACTACGCGATGTGATCTGATGCTACGCGGTCTGTTACAATGAGAGTGCTGTGATGCTGAACGTTACAGAAGGTATCGTCGTTCCCATTCGTATTGTAGAATGTGGTCGCACAGCTACTCGCGATTCACACCAGTTAGTTCTTCACGCACCTATCAGTTGCACTGACTCACTCCGTGATGTTTTTCACTTATTTATTCAATGTTATTATTAAGCTGAAAGATTTTATAAAAAGCACCAGTGGGTTGGTCGAGGTCCAGTTCGGTCAGTCCCGCGTGCGCGCTCATTAAATCGTCTCGCTCTGATAAATAACAGGCACGCGCGCCGGTCGTGTAGAGTCGCGCGGTATGGCAGCGGCTCGCATTGGCTCGCAGCGGACCGTAGGTGCCGTATAATGTCACTCTACAAATGCAATCTGACTTTGAAACTTAGCTCAACCTCTAATAAATATAGAAATTTATTTTTAATTCGAGGTACTGTACGACCAAATTTTTTTAAGGCTTTGTTCCTGAACAAGAAGATTTTTTTTTAATCCTGTATCGTGTTTATTTTTACAGACACAAATATTCACATGGACATATATCAAGACCCTAAACAACTATCTGTAGATCCTACAAATATTTGTTCCGTGCGGGAATCGAACCCGCGACACATAGCGCAATAGTCGATCGCTCAATCGCTGCGCCAACCGTGTTGTCAAAAAAAATACAATTATAAATACATAAACACAATTATGCCGCTGAACTTATTACAATTTTTTGTGAGAAGACTTTGAGTTGAATACAATAATGCTGTAGGGTTCGATTCCTGCTTTAAGCAAAATGTTATTGGGTTTTTCTATAGAAAAAAATAATCGATTATAATAAAAATAAAAACTGTGCTCATGTGTCTAGATAAAGGACACAAAAATTAACCAATTAATTAATCAAATTAATTAATTAATTAAATGACTAAAACATATTAAAAGACTATATATATTATGTAGTATATTGTGTATTACAAATACACGATATTATTTTATCTAAACCATTATTACGTTCAAAATATTGGCGGCTTGTCAAATTTGAATATACAATAAGAATTTGTAATTTAATTTTTCTCATTTTGTTAGCTTGCTTGTATACAGAGCGTATCTGTGGACACCGAGAGCTAACGGTTAGTATTGCCGACTTACATTTGCCAGGTTATTAAGTTTAAAGCAATGATTAAGCTATTTTTAATATCCAAAGCATATTACACCAAACATAAATCATTACATCGAAGACAAAGATGTCTGGCGTTCAATTCCGTCCTGCACACTGCGAAGTTGGTATTGACGCGACTGAATTACTACCAAATACATCAATTTTTATTGTTATTACAAAATTGCATTTTTTTTTTTATTATTTTACTTACTGTATTTCTGGATTAATTAATTATTTTTTTACAAACTTGACATTGGTATTCCTGTAACCCTAAACTACTGCACCGATTTTGACGGGACTTTCACTGGCAGATAGCTGATGTTATAAGGAGTAAATTAGGCTACTTTTATTTTAGAAAAAGGTTCCACCCAAAAAAATGCACGAATGTTCGTAATCTACGCGGGTAAAGCCGCGGGTGGAAGCTAGTATTTTATATACTCGCACCTATTAAAGTTTTGTCTTCCGTCATAATGTATAGCTTTAGAGCCAGAATGTATATAAATCTATAAAATGTGAGTTTAACAAGAAAATAAAACAATAACATCGCTTCTAAGATTGCCATGACAAGCTGACCAGTCCGGCAGAAGGCACCCGTTCACGAGCACGACGCATGCGTCAACATCGCTACGCTCAACCACTATGGTAGGGAGCTCGGGGACCCAACACACCACCGTACCATCAGCGAGATATTATTAGCGAACAAGACAGACTCGTATTACCAGGCAACAGGCAGGTAAGTCAACAACTATAACATTAATGTTTACAGTATTTTATTTTCTTTGATCACAACAATGTACTGAACAAGATTTTAGATTCATAGAGTTTCTTGCCGGTTCCTCTCCATAGGACCTTCTATTTGAATCCGTGCGTCTAGAGTCACGCCATTTCATAAGTGTCTGAAATTGGTTTCCATGAAATAAATACATAATCTGTTTTAGTCTAACTTCAACTTTTCACCGTGTATTATGCGATCGTGTGCTGCTGGCTGCTGGCGCCCCGCCGCCCCGCGGCCCCGCCGCCCCGCCGCCCCGCATGGCGCGGGCGCGTTCTCGGCCGACACAAGTTTTTATTTCATTTACATACAAAATAGCTGCCGTCATTAGTGTCCACTGCGCACCGCGCACCTCCGGCCGGCTCGCTATGTAAATACTTAGGGAGTCGCTGCCGCCGCCGGAGCTCGTCGGCTCCCTTTATAATGTAATTCATAATAAAAACCGTCACCTCCCATTCGCATCCGCAATCTCTCCAAACGTTTTTCTCTGATAGTATCTCTCGACACGAGAGTCTCGATGTCACCGCCCGCACCCTTAGCCCCTCACCCCTCACCCCTCACGGAGCCGACTACAACGTGAAGATACAACGCTTTATTTTATGTTTGGTTTCACGATTTGCAAACACAGGCGTGTAATATTCGAGAGTACGTCGATGCGCGCGCGTCACGTAGCGCTGATTGCTAATACGATGTGTCAACAAGGCGTCCCCGGGCACCCGCGCCCCGCTGTGCACCCTGCGCTCGCCCGCTACCTCGTCGGAATATGTCAACAGTGCACACACGAGGCGCTCCAAGACGTCGTCGTTGCCGATACATTTCAACATATTCTGCTATACGCGAATTGTATACATTTTATTAAATGTTAAAATGCTCTACACCTTAAGTATTCTATTGGTTCTAAATCCTGACATAACGACACAAACTTTTCATTATACGTTACAGGATTAGGAGAAGCGTACACGTAATACTGTGGTATTGAATTGTGCATGCGTACTGCAACATGTTGCGCTACGAAAGTGCTACGTGCTTGCTACGCAAGCGCTACGTCTATGCTACGTAGCTGCTACATGGATACTTTACCCAGAACCACAGTGTACAGTGCAGCGTGTCTTTCGCGACGCTTCGTTAAACACATTAGCCGAACCGCTCCCCCCCCCCCCCTCCGCTCCACCCGTCCCATGTTGTTGCACCTCATACCCTTCCATACTACCACCGCATATAGAAACGAGACACAGTCCATTTCTTTACTTTTAAGGGAGACACAGACCCAGTGCTGCAGTCAGTGGTGACGGGCTCGTTGCTATCGCTCAGATCTGAGGGGGAGGCAACGTGTTGCGCGGAGCACGCCGCCGATACTTAGCGTATTACGCATGTTATGTACACTGTACTGATGATGTACACCGTACACCGCGGAATGCACACACGTGCACCACGCTAGTGCCGCCTCTCGCTCAGCTCACTGGTGCACCGCGACCACAAACGGCACTTACTGACGTCGTGAAGTGTTCGACACAATCTTCACTCCATATTAGATTGCATTACCTACCTATTATTATATACTTAACTGAAATCTTTCAAACTTAAATTAATTATAAATTATTATTATGTCGCTGTACATTACTACGTTACCTTACTATAGATGTAACATCTGTGTAAAACATGAATACAATAAAGAACATGAAATTGAACTGCACTTTACAATAAGAAAGCCATTTGTAATGTACGTGCGCTAATCATCACATAAGTTTATATATATTAACTTTATATCCACATGTTCTGTCGCCGCTCGCTGTCGTAATTTATCCAGCAGTAGTCCAGTAATCCAGCTGTACCCTTATTTAATGGTATTTTGCGATATAATGCGATGCGATATAATAAATATTGTTCTAATATAGGTATCACGAAAAATAAGAATCCCATCCGTGTCACCGTCACAACTGAGGCGCACCCTCTCCCTCTGGGCGCAAATGAATATTTACAAGGGTATGTTAGCGACGTCTGAATTAATATAACGGGACCAGAATTAACTCGTAAACAAGCAGGTACCGCCCATCAACACGATGCGGACGTAGTGACGGCGGTGAGCGTTCAGCCAATGCTAACTGGTACCAGCACAGAGCACACACACACAACGTGGGTGCTACATCTGACACTACACATGCACACCGTAAACATGTTGTGTTTCATAGAACGGACAACATAACATGTTTATTTATGAGCTCTCTAACTGCCACTCAGTTACCAGTTGTTAGCTGTCATAAAAGCAATAAGTGCTTGTATTTGGGCCCCGGAAGTGTGCTACAGCATTCCACGTTAAATATGTATCCCGTACGCTATACAGTTATAATTTATAGGTTCAAGTCCCGCACAGAATAAATACTTATATGACCTGAGGTAGTTGTACCGGGTCTGGGTATTTGTGCATGTGAATATTTGTGTTTCACAGGAATTATTCCCAATGTGGGGCAATGTTCTTTTAAAAGAAGAACATTTATGGTAGGTATTATAATATAAACAAGTGTCGGTGATATGCTTTTAAATAATAGCCCACAATAAGCACATACACTAAACACCAATAAAAATAAAGATACAAACATGAAACAAAAAAGATTGTAATCCCTACTTATATATATAATATTAAATACGAATATATTTCTGACATATAACGCATTATATTTTTCTAATATAAACATGAAAATAAGATTTTAGATGTGTAATAATAGATATTAAGTTATTACTGCTTAGCCCTCTTCCTCTCTCCTAAATGTTTGCTGTGCCCGACAGGGTCCATAATGATTCTATATTTTTAATATTTTTAAGACCATTGTACATTATGGAACGCAATAAATAAATAAATAATAAGAAAACAACAGAACAGAACAGCTGTCGCTCGATGTGCAAGTGTTGCAGCACCCTGAGCAGGACATGTGTAGTGTGACACAGACACGTGGTGGTGGTGACACGGGCGACACGCTGCGTACCTACTCGGTCGCTCGCTCCCCAAACCACCAAATACGTAAGTAGAAAGATCAAGATATTGTACAGTTCATATTCAAAGTTACAACCACCAGTTATCTGTCAGTCACAACACAGACCGACTATGTCCTGCAGTCACTAATTAATTAAATTGTTATAGATTTTGCCGTACCGCCCGTTAATCTGCTTCGAAATTGAATGCTAAATCTATAGTAATTGAATTGTGATCCCTGTGTCGGTGCAAGTCGTGATGGTGGAGCCGAGGGGGGAGGAGGGGGGGGGGGGGGGTTGCACTGCCTAGTGATTGTTACCGCCGTTTAAGCTTAACGCACTGTGCACTGTGTTGTGCGGCACCGTTTGAGCAAAACTATTTATAATCAGTTGAGCCTGAGCGGTGCAGGTGACGACTGGGAATACAAGTAGGTACCATACATAATAACGAGCGACAACGTCCGGCCGTGACCTTACACTCGGTAGGTCGCTCACTACTATATAGTAATATACGTTATAGCTAACATGAGCCTATTTAGAATGTTTGCAGTCGCTGTTTGCACAACATTCAGATTTCTTTTTGTTATCATGTATGTATGGCGTGTGTGAGCTGGAGTTTTTATTTCCATTGTATAGTGAAGCTTTAATTTAGGGAGGCACTTGTCGCGCAACAACACATTCTGTGTTACGACTTACCCGCGGCGATCACATATTATTTATTATTACCTACTGTGAATACTTGTTAATACATAGTTTGTTTGCGTCGTGCGCGGCTCACAGATATGTGTTCACTACACACCATGTGTGGTGCTGCTCTCGTCTGCAGTCGTCGCGCTACTTGTAGTTTTGAATAGTTAAACTTATATAGTCGAGACTCTATATATATTAGTCGAGAATCGTGTTACCAGGCCGAATCCATCCTAGTTAGTAAGGGACCAAGATATGGGAGCAGCGCAGCGTTGTCGTGAGCGCTAGTAGCACCCAGTGTGATCACCAGTCAGCTATCGAGCGTGGTGTAATGGTGTTAAAACAACATGTCGTACGCCCGTTCTCTGCACATAGCGATCTCTCACACAACACGCAGCATACTATGTCTAACTGAATGAGTAACAAAATTAATTATAAATGCGTGTCTGGGTGTGCATAGCAATGTATGGCCGAGTTATAGGCCACGATTAAGAGATTATAAGAAAAAAGAGGATGGGCATCAACATATTCTTGGGCCATTATTGCATCCTACTATATAATATTATAAACGCGAAAGTTTGTAAGGATGGATGTATGTTTGTTATTCTTTCACGCAAAAACTACAAAATGGGTTTGGTGGAAATTGAAATAGCTTATACCCTACATAAACACACGTCACTTTAAACCGTTGATAACACCGCAGGGTGCTATCAATAATAATATTATAAAGCTGAAGAGATTGTTTGTTTGGATGCGCTAATCTCTAGAACTACTAGTCCGATTTGAAAAATTCTTTATGCATGTTATAGCCTATTTATTGAAGAATGTTTTTATCCCAAAATATGCACGGATTCGTAATCCACGCGGGCGGAAGCTAGTCTGATATCACTTCCTCTTAGTTTTATGAAAGGCACGATAATAAGACATTAGGTACCAAAGATAGAAATGACTTGACCTCATAGACGGTATGTTGCACTGCTAGAAGGTGCTGCTAATGCCTCAGCTTGACTAGGAATATTGATACAAACATCGAAGATTGTTTCGGTAAGAGTACACGAATAAAACAAAATTGTTCTGTTCTTAGATTTGAACTATGTGTTTATTTTAGCATTCATAACTTAAGTGAAACGAGGGACGGGATAGTTCGTCGATAAATATCTACAGTATAACCAAACATAACGTAACAGACAAACTTCGTAACGTAACAAACAATACTCGTACAAGTAAATGAGTGCGTACAATATGGAGTCTCGCGCAGCACGCGCCGCACAAGCTACGTCTGCATTCAAGTAGCGCAACGTCGCGCAACTCAATTTTGTTTGGGTAAAATAATTTAACTTTTACAATGCGCGTTCTTTGTGCAATCCCATGACAGCATTGCGACGCTCTAACATTTCAGTTCTGTGATAAGATACGTCGGTAGCATTGTCAATTCACAACCGCTAGTAATTTAATCGTAAAGTCACACCACATTTTTTGTGCAACTATGTATCACGCAACACTCCCGCGGCGCGCACCGAACCCAAAACTATCCGCACTGCACCAACAGGCGCTTCGGACAGCAACGAACGAATAAACCGAACAGAGTACACAACGCAACAGGAGAACAAGTGCACCGTATCACATAGCGAGGAGCCGCCGCGCCGCCCGCGCTATGTACAGGAGAGATGCGGGCAGGGGGCGCGGGGCGGGGGGGCCGGGGGCGCTCCGTCACACCGTGGTCTCGCGGTCCACGTGGATGTACTCGACGGAGCGCTCGCGCCGTCAGGAAGATGCCGCGGAAGATGCGCGCGACGCGTCGAACAGCAGCTCCTCCGTGAGGCGCCGCCCCGCCGCCAACGCGCCCAGCAGCTGCTTGTCAGCACCTGCGCGCTTCCGCCGCCGAAGTGCTGCCACCACCAGCAGCGCTAGCGCTGCCGCGCCACACGCTGCTGCTGCCGCCGCGCCTGCCGTCGCCGGCGCCGCCAGCGCTGCCAGCAGCCGCGCACCCGCGCCGCACGCGCCTGCCTCGTCACCACCGCCGGGGCAGTCGCTCTCGCCGTCACACCACAGCGCGCCGGCCATGCACGCTCCCAGCGCTGCGCACGGGTGCGCGCACGCCGCGGTGGCGTTGGGCCAGGCTTCGCCCACGGCGAGCGGGCGCGGCGCAGGCCCGGCGCGCCACACCTCCATCCAGGCGAAGCGCGCGGCGCCGGCCTCGCGCGCCGCCCACACCACCAGCAGCGCTCCCGGCCGCGCGCCGCGCCCCCACCACTCGTCCGTGAACATATGCACGGCGCGGCTGGTGCCGGCGACTCCGGGGCAGATGGCGCGCAGCAGGCGCGAGGAATGCGCTTCGTAGACAAGTACACGGTTTGGCGTGGCACAGGGAGGGGGGTCACCCGCCTGAATTCCACCCGCGCTCGGTGTGGGAAGCTCCTCGCCCCACACGCGCAGGAACACTGACCGGTTACCCCTCGCTTCCAGGAGAAATGGTGTCTCACCGCACTCCGACATCCTATTGCCACTGTTCATAAAATTTGAATTAGTTTGAACGATGAATGTCTCTGATAAAGTATTAAACGCTGGAACGCCAAAGGGCTTAAAGACAACTAAACCTATATACTCGTATAGGAAATTTTTTACCATAACGCATAAAAAATTACATACCTATAAGGATAAACCAAATGCACGCGTGTACCAGGCGGTGGCAAACGACGTCGCGTGGCACAGGGTGGCGCAGGCGCAGCGGCGCGCGCCCATGAGCCGTGGAACTGCACGTGTCGGTGGTCCTCTCCCGCCGACAGCGAGCGCGCCACCAGCTCCAGCTCCAGCGCCGGCCCGCCGGACTCCAGCCGCAGCGGAGCACTGCCATTGTCACATATGCACGCCACCGGAACCTACATGAAAGCTCTACATTTACTCGCTGGTCTAACCGTACTTATCATCATCTCGACTCTTATTGGCACTTAATTGCTTACTCTGTATCCTGGCCACGGAGATTCATATATTCGAAGGTGTGGCACCCGCAATGGAGCGTCATCATCGCCATCGAAATCGACCAGTGATTCGTCGGCAGCGTCAGGATCGTCAGTCCTCGGCTCTTGCGGATCAGGTGTACACACCGGGCGCCCGGTGAGTGGGTCCGAGCGCGTCGTACATCGCGGCTCCTTGCCGAACGTCGCCGCCAACAGATCGAGCACAACACGCGCGCCATCAGCCTGCAGCCGGTACACACAGCGCAGCCGTCGCGCCCCTCCGCGGCCGAACCATAAAGCATTTCGTGGTGATGCGAACGTACCCGGCGTCGTAATCCACCTTGCGCACTCATTCGGTAACGCGCGTGGACGTCGACCATCGTCCGGCAGTGGTGTTCCTTCCAGCCGTGCGTCAACAAATTCGTAATGAAGGGCGAACTCGAGCGGATGAGTGGCGGTGCCGGGCACCGAGGTAGCAGCGAGCGAGAGGAGTGGCGCGGCCGACACGTAGCCGTCGGGGGGAGCACACGGCCGCGGCGAGCGCGTTGCGTTAGCGAGGGCGGCGCGCGCGCACAGCGCCGGCGCCGTGTCACAGTAGCGACCCAGTGCACGTGCACCCGCTTCCTCCGCTCCTCCGCCATCCCAGATGCGCAGTTCCACTGCGCAACCTCCAGGAATAACACGCGCGCGGCTCTCACTCGTAGACTGTGCGGCACGCTGGCTCAACTGACCTACGCCGTTTTCTTCATCCCGTTCCGCGCTTTCGATGCGGCGAGGCTCGACTAGTGAGTATTGTGTGAAGCTGGAGAAGTAAATCCACACGAGATCACCTGCAAAGAGCACCTCGGTCATCGCCAGTTCATTGAGCACCTGACGGAGAACCGTCACGCCTGCCTTGCAAGACTTTTAGTTACCTGGGCGTCCGTGGAATGTCCAGGTGCAAGTAGTGTTGGGCGGCAACGTGTGAGAGGGCGCTCGGAGCCGCCCTCGCCGGCCGCGTCCGCTGCCTGATGCGGTAGAGTTTGTTTCCTCTTCGGACGATGATGCCTTCACGTGAAATTCGCAACGTCGCGCTTCTCTGTCATTTACAACAACATTATTTATATTTACTTACTGCAATTTAGTAATATTAAAAAAAAAAAACGGCGGAAATCTCACCTGGCATAGTCGAGAGAGTCAGAGTCAGCGAATACGACGTCAACGTCGAGCTCGAAGCCTCGCAAGGGCGCGGCGGGTGCGGGTGGGCGCAGCGGTGCGCTGAAGGGCGACGAGTGGAAGGCGACGAGCATCTCGGGTCCACGCGACGTGACGCGCGGCAGCCAGTCGCCGCCGCAGTACTCCACCAGCACGGGGTCGTCGGTGGACGCACCGTCGTAGAAAATAAGGCGGTCACGCTCGCCTGTGCACTCGCGCCACGCGCGCACCACGCGCCCCGTCTTGTTCAGGCTGCCGGGTTGCACGACTAACGTGAGGTTTTGGGAAAACGACGTGCATATGCGTTTCGACGCTGAATTAATTAATTATGCTAGGTAAAGACGTTTGAAGCACTCACCTTGCCATCGATATCGAACGCTTAATTTGCATCTTGTGTGAGTATTCTTGTCGTACAGAGATCATCGCATGCTTACACGTAGGAATATCTTTCTGACGGAGACTCCAGTAACAGGTAACGTTTCTGTCAAGGACGTAAATATGTTACAAGATAACAAAAGAAAAAATAGAAAACCGAAAACCAGTGTGACTGACGCGCCGAGAGTTCTTAACAAATAAATTACTCAAAAACTATATCAGTTAGCATAACGAACTGTACCTGGGATACATCCCGGGATAGTTAGGGCTCTGCAGGCGGCAGGGCTTGCGATGGCACTCCTCGTAGGTGCGCGTACAGTACGTACCGGGCGACACCGCGCCGCGCTCCAGCGGAGCTTCCATCGCGCCAAACCTGTCACACGCGCGATCACATTCAAAAATATCTTTTTACATGTGACATACGTATGTGGATCTCTAAACTCTATTGTTTCTTGAGAAGGGAAATGAATGAATCAATCAAATTATTAAGCTTGCAAGAAGACATTTACTGGGGTAAGGTTTTATTGGAGTTGCGGTTTCATGGTCATACATCCCGACAGTAACTGAAAGGCGAACTCTGATGATGTGATATAATATGTCGTTGTACATTAGCACACTTACCTGACGACAGCGTCACGTTGGGCTAAGAATTTGTAGCGCAACCGAAAACCGAACGGTTCGCCGAGCCGTACGCGGAAAAGCTTCACTGAGACGGTGACGGTGGGCGTCTCGCTGTAGTAGAGCGCGGCGCCATCGGCCTCACCGCACCACGAGCCGCCGGTGAAGGGGCGGCTCAGTTCCGACAGCTGCATGTACCCGTCCGGACAGCCGTCTAGCGCGCCTGGCTCGTAGCGCCCCACGCGGAACTCGTCGAAGGCCAGCTGCACCAGGTCGCCGTGAGTGGCGCCACCCGCCGTGAACGTTAGGTGGCACAAGAAGGGAGCTCGCGGCGCCGAGCGCACGCCCACCGCATACGCCACGCCCACACGCCCATAATACGTGCGGTTGCACACGGTGCAGTGCGGCGGCTCGTCGCTGCCGTCCGCACACTGCGCCTCGCCATCGCAGAAGGCGTCTAAGCGCACACACGCGCCGCTGCGGCACGCGAACTCCGCCACGCCGCAGCCGCCGGCCGCGCCGCGCGCCGCCAGCGCCACCAGCGCCGCCAGCGCCAGCGCCGCGCCCCAGCACATGTCGCCCGCCAGCGCGTCACGCGCCCATGTCAGCCACACACACTATCGCCACGCCTCTGACCGCTCCCTAACAAACGTCTCATCTATGTATATTATCGCTAACTGTTAGGAACTTTAAAAGAACCCTCTTTAGTACATCATTTACTATTTAAAATTTTCTGGCGTGATATCCAAAAGATTTAAACGTCAGGATTATTTTTGACACTGATATACTTGACAATAGTCATTTCCAAAAACGTTGATATTTTTCACTTTCCTTTTGCTAGGGCTTTTAACATTTCTGCAATCGCGATGTCTTGTCAATTACCGTAGATATACAATATTATCTGACTGCCTCATTGGTCTAGTTGTCACAAGCGCGACTGCTGAGCGTGAGGTTCTGTTCTGAGGTTAGTTTCTTCTGTGTGGCAATTTTCAGTAGCAGTACGGAGTCTGGAACTGTGCCCGATAGATGGCAATAGGCACGCCCCTTATTACATGGGACTTAATAATAATAATGTCCTCCTGACCGATTTCGGTCACGGCGGCCAATCTCACCGGAGATTAGCCAACTACGCAGGAGATATTATAGAGGACAAGTGTATGCGCAAACACAGGTGCTCTCTCTGTTCCTTCACTCTCATAGTCCGATGGGACGGCAATCCGACACGACCGGAGAGAGATCAGGTGCAGGACCAACGGCTTTACGTGCTTTCCGAGGCACGGTGTGTATTTACATACACGAAGATCCAGACCCGAAACAACTATTTGTAGATCATACAAATATTTGTTCCGTGTGGGAATCGAACCCGCGACACGTAGCGCAGCAGTCGATCTCTCAACCACTGCGCCAACCGTGCCGTCACCGTGCCGGGACTTAATAACGGCATCGGCGAAATGTGGGTGTAGAATAGTAGACCTCTGCCTAACCCTTCGGGGAATAATACCGGCGTTATGTTATACAAAATTATCCTCCTTATCTTCAGCATATTGCAGTGACGCTAATCTTGACTTCTATTAAAAATAAAATGTAATTGACGGCACGGTTGGCGCAGTGGTTGAACAACCGACTGCTGCATGTTGCGGGTTCGATTCCTACTTAGAACAAATATGTGTATGGCCTACAGATAGTTGTTCCGGGTCTGGGTACTTTTGCATGCGATATAAAGATATGTACAGACGCACTCAATATACAGGAATATTAAGTAATAAGCGAGGAGCAAAGGTTATTTATAATAATGTGCACAAGTACGCCAGCGAGGTTGCCTCGTGGATATGAGGCAGCCTTACATGGGTACAACCAATGGTTGCAAGCTCGCTTGCTGAGCGTGAAGTGCTGGGTTCGACTCCCAGCTCGTTCAAGTATTAATTGGAAGTCCGTAGCTACAACGTAAGCCAGTGTTGATGAGGATCCGCGATAACTCTAAGCGTTTATACTATGATTGAGATTCCCTGTTAGAAAATTCTCCAGTAGCAGCCAGTTTGTAACTGTACTCGATTGTTGTGCATGGGACATCATAACAGCAAATATATTATTATGATATTATAAATGAATGAATTCACAAAAACGTTTGGTTTATTTAATTTCTGGCAATGCGCTGTTTGTATCACATGACTCACACCGACAACACTTACAATGACGCTTAGCTAATAGACTAACCATCATCATGGGTATATTTTATTTAGATTGGTTTGAGCGTGAGGTGGAGCTGCCGACAGTGTCAGACGACAGTTGTACCCAAGGACTGCTACACTGGGAGAAACTCATACCGTAGCGTTAGACGGGTTGTCAGACGTCCGGGACTGCTGTCTGTCCCTAACGAGTGTCAGGTATTCGTATGACCATAGAGATGTCTCTCTATTGTTACGATACTTTTCAAGACACAGAGGGGTCTCGAAGTGAGAGGAATGAACAACTGACAGCGACAAGCGCAGCCCAACCTCGCAGATCGTCCGGTCTGCGAGTGCACAGTGTGGCCATGTTGTCACTGAGCGTGGTAACGCTATCTGCTGCTTGAAATATGATTACCCAACAGAAGGAGGCCAAGCTGTACATTGTATGCTTTCAGATTTCTTGGCAACTCGATTATATGGGTGGGGTTGTCAAAATATTCGTAGTTGCCTACCGAAAACGGTGCTTCCACTGAGATCACTGAGGTAACATTAAAAATACAATATTCTGATAAATCACATTTTCAAGTATCCCTATTCCACGCAGTCAGTGTCGCGGGCGCAGCTAGTACAAATTATACAATATAATAGAACTATGAACTACTAAATTGTATAGTGTCGCATGTCGCGCCGGCGCCGGCTGCGTGTTGTGCGACAACTAGACTTGGGTAATATCGTCTTTACACTGTATTGAATCGTATCTATATATCGGTTTTGAATATCAGATATCGAATTTATATATTTCAATATCTATATATTGGTCGGCATCTATGGTACTCGGAAACTAAAGTAGTACCACATGTTACTGGGGTATTGGCGTATTGGTTGAATCTATGATATTCTGAAACGTAAGTGGTGCAGCGGTTCAGTCGAATCTATGTATTCAGAGTATAATAGATATTTTACGTTATTATTATTGTGTGGTTTTGTGCAGTGCCACTCGAGCGATATTGTAATACATAGTTTGTACGCCGTCCGATATATAGATATTGGATATTGTGCCGATATATAGATATTGTATCTATATACGATTTGTATCGCCCACTCCTAGCGACAACGCTGACTACGTACAAGGCTGATTTGAAAAATTGTTCTTGCATGTTATTGGCTATTTGTTGAAAATGTAGGCTGCTGTTTATCCCGATAAAATTCACGGATTCGTAATACACGCGGGTGAAGCTGCAGGCGGGAGCTAGTTTTATATAAATCTTTATCATCATCATCAGGCAGTTTAGAAACTTTAATAAGTCACTAAATAGAGTTATAGAGAAGAACTGAGAAGAAACTCCATCACTACTGGAACGAACTTCGTACGTTACTACTTCATTGATACTGGATCGATTCGGTCGGCCAAAAATTATGAGGCTTTTGATAGGAAACTACTTATATTTCGCAGCCTAGAAGGTTGAGTTTTATCTTTTTTAATTAAATGACAATAATGTTTAAACACCGTGAAGTGCACCTCTGTGTAACTGTAGCCGTAACTGGATGTAACTGTAGCCGTAACTGGATGTAACTGCAGCCGTAACTGGATGTAGGCACAGTAAAGGACTTGCAATAGTTAACTCATTTCTAACTTATCAAACTGAAATGTGCATCATGTGTATCTCTTTTGTTATTTATATTTTCTATGTATATATATATAAATTGTTGTTGGTATCCTACACCGTTTGACCGTCAAAGTTCCGTTTCATCATCAAAGTTGGCACATCTTAAGTGTTTTTTAACGGAGAAGGTTTCTATGCTATGACAATGCTTTAACTCGCCAATAGATGGCGCTGTAGCTCATCAACTTTTATACCGTTCAACTGATCTCAATGAAAATTACGTACAAACGATCCATTTTTAGATATACTCGTATACCTAGAGATAACATAAATATACACTGGCGGGACAACGTCCGCCGCGCGCCGGCTGCTACTGGCTACTAATATGTAACAACGAACGTAGTTAATACGTTTCGTTCATGATTGTTTTAGGTTCCTTCCCACTGCCTTTTGAAACCGATTGTACACAGAAGTCTCAATTATTCGCGAGCGAGGTCGCTAGCTCCGCTAGTAGAATATCGCTTCAAAGAAAAGATTTGATGGTTTCATATTTCGTAACCACTAGTCGTAAAAGTAAGTAAATATAAAATTGACAAATTCAGCTTCTTCAAAGTTTTACTTTATGAAGGAATTTTGTATAAGAATTCCGTAACATACCGGTTCCTGTACATGCATATAATTTAAATATCAGTACCTCTACCAGGCATCCTAAAAAGATAATCAAGTTTAAAAAAGCACCACGACACTTTACGTTCTTCTGATCAGTAAGATATTGAGATTGTAAATTAATTTATTGTACATCTGACTTTATTCGTTTAATAGTTTTATTGTTCGGACCTTCCAGACAACGGCTAACGCCTTTTAGTTAACGATTGCACCATTTGAAGTAATACAAACTTAACTTTGATGGCACGGATGGCGCAGTGGTTGAGAAATTGACTGCTGCGCTACGTGTCGCGGTTTCGATTCCCGCACGGAACGAATATTGATCTACAGATAGTTATTTCGGGTCTGAATATTTGTGTATGTGAATACGAGTATATGTGTTTGTAAACGCACCCACGATACAGAAATTATTATCGCTGATGCCGTTATTGAGTCCCATGTAATAGGGGGTGAGCCCATAGCCATTTGCCGGGCATAGTTCCAGACTCCATGCTGCTACTGAAAATTTCCAAACGGTAAAACCCAATACCACGTTGCCCGACCTGGGAATCGAACCCAGGTCCTCACGCTTAGCAGTCGCGCTTGCGACCACTAGACCAATGAGGCTGTAAAAGTAGAAAGACACGTTTCCAAAAATTACTGCAAACGCCTCCCCAGAGACATGATACAGAAAGGATAAAAGATACTAGTATTTATTTGTGTGTGTTCCAAACATTACGGCACCGGCCATCGGGCCAGCGACCGCACTAGACAACCACTCGTCATTTAGTTAATTATAACGTTAATGTTGTTGTTATCAGGACAAAAAATAACTTGAGGCCTTGAACCTTTGAAGTGGAGCTAAAATGATTGTTTCCATAAATTATTACGGAAAACTTACGGAAAAATATGTAGTACATACCTCACACAAATTACTACATATTATTTTTTGAATTGGTTACCAAATATCGTAGTATATTACAAGTAATTAGATATATTTCTTTATCTGCTACTACTCGTGGTACAGAACAGCGATATTCCTAATGACACACTAGTACGTATTTTATAAGAGTGAGGTTAGGTCGCGGGGCGGCATCACACGTGCGACCCGCCGCCCGCGCCGCACCTCACCGCGCCATCGCCAGCCGGAGCCGGCGGCGACGGCTCGCGGTCACCACTTCTTATCACAGAGGCTCGTGTAGGTCAGCCCTATCTACTATGTACTACTTACTTAGTCGCTTGATAACAATCTTGTGATTGTTAAACACTGTTGCTTAAATTAAGTACCTCGTAATTATTTAAATTAACCTTCACTTATTATTGACACATTTAACTAGATACTTATATAATTAACACTATTTAATCAATCACTACGTACTATCTCCATGGTCTGGTTCTCATATCAGACAGAACTGTTCGCTGTATGTAGTCAGCGAGCACAAGTACTAGCTCCGCGCACTCATCACTGTCGCAGTCACAGCACTGTACACACTGTACACAGCACAGGTAGCGCGGAGTGCAGCCTGCACTCGCGCGGGTGTCGCTCGGACGCGTGTCGGTCGTCGGGCGCGCTGTGCTCACGTGACGTAACGCCGCGCCACACTGCAGCGCGGCCGCGCGGATCGCGACCCGAGCTATGCCTCGCCGCCCGGCCCCCTGGCCCCGCGCACCCCGCCCCGCTGCGCGCGCACTCCACTCGCCTCCTGCACCGGCCAGAACTGCTCACAGCTCGTCTCCTGCACCTTCAACTCGCAAACGACAATTCAAAATTTAAAAAATAAAACCTATTTAAGAAACACACTGAAAATGTATAATATCTATTTATGAACACATATGTATAGTGAACAGTTCCTGAAAGTGTTGGTTAATACATAGATAGCCCTAGCCTGGCCACTACTTTCGGAAACTGTTCACTGTTTCAGTGTGTTTTTAAAGTCGGTTCTATTTTTTTTTACCCATCGTATAAAACTGGACACACTACAATCGAAGAGTGGTAAGATAAGTGCGAACTAATGTTGCTGAACCTCAATCGTGCTCGTTAAAATGTCTATAATATCGTAACAGATTTATTATTAAAAACCAGATCAGCGTCCATCCCAGTCTACTGACGATGGACGCAATCTACTGATTGCTCCAAGCTACAAATTTGGCATGATCTGATCGTCTATATTTATAATAAAACAGGTCATGTAAGGAATGATACACACTGGTTTGTCCGGGCACGGTTCAGGAGTAAGCTCTAGAGAGACGACGGAGAAGTCACATGTGTTGCACTATTCTTCTCCTCACACCGCAATCAAAACGTTGGCATACTAGTACATACATCATACTCGTGAATGGGTGCTGTCTGCTGGGACTGGTCAGCTCATAGCTGTCATGGCAGTACTAGCAGAAATTTCCGGATATTACCTATAGTTATCAGTTTGTTTAGTCTAGACCTAGTACTATATTTTCCTCGTATAACGTTGAGGGAATAATGTATTCATAAGAATGTGTACAAAAATAAATATTAAAAAAATCTAAATTTAAAAGAGTAACCATGGAGTTTCTTGTCGGTTCTTCTCCATAGGAAAACAACACTTTGGAATTTGGCAATTAGAGCCTGACTATTCGTAGGTGCCTTTAACTGGTGTACATGAATAGAAATATATTTAATATTATTTGTATGTCCTTTCCATGAACGGAACTACAGAGACTCGGACTTTTGGAAGGCGTGCGTGAGGCCGAAGCCGCACTCCCACATGCACTGATAAACCGACACGATTGGCGAAGTGCATTTGTCGTGTCCGACGCATCATTCGCCTCGCAGTTGACAATTTTTACGTGAACTCGTTGTTTCAATGTCGCTATTATAGCAGCAAGGTAAATTACTTTTACTTGGCACCGACTTCAATATTCTTCAACTACTATATTGTATAATAAAACATTTATTTTTTGGTTATTAGTTTTGTTTTTGATATTTTTGGAGTCGGTTTTTATTTTTGACCATTCAATTTTTTTTTATTCGTTTTATCGACGCCACTAATTTTCAAAAACCGACACCGACGCCCTCTATTTTCAAAAACCGACACCGACGCCCTCAATTTTCAAAAACCGATACCGACGCACTTTATATTAAAAAACCGACACTGACGCCGTCTATTTTCAAAAACCGATAACGACGCAACTGATTTTCAAAAACCGACACCGACGCCCTCTATTTTCAAAAACCGATAACGACGCCACTAATTTTAAAAAACCGACACCGACGCACTTTATATAAAAAAACCGACACTGACGCCCTCTATTTTCAAAAACCGATAATGACGCCACTAATTTTCAAAAACCGACACCGACGCCCTCTATTTTCAAAAACCGATATAGACGCCACTAATTTTCAAAAACCGACACCGACGCACTTTATATAAAAAAACCGACACTGACGCCCTCTATTTTCAAAAACCGATATCGACGCCACTAATTTTCAAAAACCGACACCGACGCACTTTATATTAAAAAACCGACACTGACGCCCTCTATTTTCAAAATCCGAAACCGACGCCGTTTATATTAAAAAACCGATACCGACGCACTTTATATTAAAAAACCGACACTGTCGCCGTCTATTTTCAAAAACCGATAACGACGCACTCTATTTTCAAAAACCGATACGAACGCACTTTATATTAAAAAACCGACACTGACGCCCTCTATTTTCAAAAACCGATAACGACGCCACTAATTTTCAAAAACCGACACCGACGCCCTCTATTTTCAAAAACCGACACTGACGCCCTCTATTTTCAAAAGTCGATACGAACGCACTTTATATTAAAAAACCGACACTGACGCCCTCTATTTTCAAAAACCGATAACGACGCCACTAATTTTCAAAAACCGACACCGACGCACTTTATATTAAAAAAACGACATTGACGCCCTCTATTTTCAAAAACCGATAACGTCGCCACTAATTTTCAAAAACCGACACTGACGCCCTCTATTTTCAAAAACCGTTACCGACGAATTTTTTAACAAAAAACCGACACCGACGCACTTTATATTAAAAAAACGACATTGACGCCCTCTATTTTCAAAAACCGATAACCACGCCACTAACTTTCAAAAACCGACACCTACGCAATTTATATTAAAAAACCGACACTGACGCCACTAATTTTCAAAAACCGATACCGACGCACTTTATATAAAAAAACCCACACTGACGCCCTCTATTTTCAAAAACCGATAAGGACGCCACTTATTTTCAAAAACCGGCACCGACGCACTTTTTATAAAAAAACCGACACTGACGCCATCTATTTTCAAAAACCGATAACGTCGCCACTAATTTTCAAAAACCGACACTGACGCCCTCTATTTTCAAAAACCGTTACCGACGCATTTTTTAACAAAAAACCGACACCGACGCACTTTATATTAAAAAAACGACATTGACGCCCTCTATTTTCAAAAACCGATAACGACGCCACTAACTTTCAAAAACCGACCCCGACGCCCTCTATTTTCGAAAACCGATAACGACGCTTTTTTTATTAAAAAACCGACACTTACGCCCTCTATTTTTAAAAACCGAAACCGGCGCCCTCTCTTTTCAAAAACCGACACCGACGCACTTTATAACAAAAAACCGACACCGACGCCCTCAATTTTCAAAAACCGATATCGACGCCACTAATTTTCAAAAACCGAAACCGACGCAATTTATATGAAAAAACCGACACTGACGCCACTAATTTTCAAAAACCGAAACCGACGCTGTTTTTATTAAAAAACCGACACTGACGCCCTCTTTTTTCAAAAACCGATAACGACACCACTAATTTTCAAAAACCGACACCGACGCCCTCTATTTTCAAAAACCGATAACGACGCTCTTTATATTAAAAAACCGACACTAACGCCACTAATTTTCAAAAACCGATACCGACGCACTTTATATAAAAAAACCGACACTGACGCCCTCTATTTTCAAAAACCGATAACGACGCCACTAATTTTCAAAAACCGATAACGACGCCACTAATTTTCAAAAACCGACACCGACGCACTTTATATAAAAAAACCGACACTGACGCCCTCTATTTTCAAAAACCGATGTTGACACCACTAATTTTCAAAAATCGTCACCAATTTATATTTAAAACCGACACTGACGCCACTAATTTTCAAAAACCGACACCAACGCACTTTATATAAAAAAACCGACACTGACGCCCTCTATTTTCAAAAACCGATATTGACACCACTAATTTTCAAAAACCGTCACCAATTTATATTTAAAACCGACACTGACGCCACTAATTTTCAAAAACCGATACCGACGCACTTTATATAAAAAAACCGACACTGACGCCCTCTATTTTCAAAAACCGATAACGACGCCACTAATTTTCAAAAACCGACACTGACGCACTTTATATAAAAAAACCGACACTGACGCCCTCTATTTTCAAAAACCGTTACCGACGCATTTTTTAACTAAAAACCGACACCGACGCACTTTATATTAAAAAAACGACATTGACGCCCTCTATTTTCAAAAACCGATAACGTCGCCACTAATTTTCAAAAACCGACACTGACGCCCTCTATTTTCAAAAACCGTTACCGACGCATTTTTAACAAAAAACCGACACCGACGCACTTTATATTAAAAAAACGACATTGACGCCCTCTATTTTCAAAAACCGATAACGACGCCACTAATTTTCAAAAACCGAAACCGACGCCGTTTATATTAAAAAACCGACACTGACGCCCTTTATTTCAAAAACAGATAACGTATCCACTAATTTTCAAAAACCGACACTGACGCCCTCTATTTTCAAAAACCGACACCGACGCCCTCTATTTTCAAAAACCGACACCGACGCACTTTTTAACAAAAAACCGACACCGACGCAGTTTATATAAAAAAACCGACACTGACGCCCTCTATTTTCAAAAACCGATAACGACGCCACTAACTTTCAAAAACCGACAACGACGCCCTCTATTTTCAAAAACCGACACCGACGCACTTTTTAACAAAAAACCGACACCGACGCACTTTATATAAAAAAACCGACACTGACGCCCTCTATTTTCAAAAACCGATAACGACGCCACTAATTTTCAAAAAACGACACCGACGCCCTCTATTTTCAAAAACCGACACCGACGCACTTTATAATAAAAAACCGACACTGACGCCACTAATTTTAAAAAACGGACACTGACGCCATCTATTTTCAAAAACCGTCACCGACGCACTTTTTATCAAAAAACCAACACCGACGCACTTTATATTAAAAAACCGACATTGACGCCCTCTATTTTCAAAAACCGACACTGACGCCCTCTTTTTTTCAAAAACCGATAACGACGCCACTAATTTTCAAAAACCGAAACCGACGCCGTTTATTTTCAAAAACCGATAACGACGCCACTAATTTTCAAAAACCGACACCGACGCACTTTATATAAAAAAACCGACACTGACGCCCTCTATTTTCAAAAACCGTCTCCGACGCACTTTTTACAAAAAACCGACACCGACGCACTTTATATTAAAAAACCGACACTGACGCCCTCTATTTTCAAAGACCGATATTGACGCCACTAATTTTCAAAAACCGTCACCGACGCAATTTATATTTAAAAACCGACACTGACGCCACTAATTTTCAAAAACCGATACCGACGCACTTTATATAAAAAAACCGACACTGACGCCCTCTATTTTCAAAACCCGATAACGACGCCACTAATTTTCAAAAACCGACACTGACGCACTTTATATAAAAAAACCGACACTGGCGCCCTCTATTTTCAAAATCCGATATCGACGCCACTAATTTTCAAAAACCGACACCTACGCAATTTATATTAAAAAACCGACACTGACGCCACTAATTTTCAAAAACCGATACCGACGCACTTTATATAAAAAAACCCACACTGACGCCCTCTATTTTCAAAAACCGATTAGGACGCCATTAATTTTCAAAAACCGGCAACGACGCACTTTATATAAAAAAACCGACACTGACGCCCTCTATTTTCAAAAACCGTTACCGACGCATTTTTTAACTAAAAACCGACACCGACGCACTTTATATAAAAAAACCGCCACTGACGCCCTCTATTTTCAAAAACCGTTACCGACGCATTTTTTAACTAAAAACCGACACCGACGCACTTTATATTAAAAAAACGACATTGACGCCCTCTATTTTCAAAAACCGATAACGTCGCCACTAATTTTCAAAAACCGACACTGATGCCCTCTATTTTCAAAAACCGTTATCGACGCATTTTTTAACAAAAAACCAACACCGACGCACTTTATATTAAAAAAACGACATTGACGCCCTCTATTTTCAAAAACCGATAACGACGCCACTAATTTTCAAAAACCGAAACCGACGCCGTTTATGTTAAAAAACCGACACTGACGCCCTTTATTTCAAAAACCGATAACGTAGCCACTAATTTTCAAAAACCGACACTGACGCCCTCTATTTTCAAAAACCGACACCGACGCCCTCTTTTTTCAAAAACCGACACCGACGCACTTTTTAACAAAAAACCGACACCGACGCAGTTTATATAAAAAAACCGACACTGACGCCCTCTATTTTCAAAAACCGATAACGACGCCACTAACTTTCAAAAACCGACAACGACGCCCTCTATTTTCAAAAACCGACACCGACGCACTTTTTAACAAAAAACCGACACCGACGCACTTTATATAAAAAAACCGACACTGACGCCCTCTATTTTCAAAAACCGATAACGACGCCACTAATTTTCAAAAAACGACACTGACGCCCTCTATTTTCAAAAACCGACACCGACGCACTTTATAATAAAAAACCGACACTGACGCCACTAATTTTAAAAAACGGACACTGACGCCATCTATTTTCCAAAACCGTCACAAACGCACTTTTTATCAAAAAACCAACACCGACGCACTTTATATTAAAAAACCGACATTGACGCCCTCTATTTTCAAAAACCGACACCGACGTGGTTTATTTTCAAAAACCGATAACGACGCCACTAATTTTCAAAAACCGACACCGACGCACTTTATATAAAAAAACCGACACTGACGCCCTCTATTTTCAAAAACCGTCTCCGACGCACTTTTTACAAAAAACCGACACCGACGCACTTTATATTAAAAAACCGACACTGACGCCCTCTATTTTCAAAGACCGATATTGACGCCACTAATTTTCAAAAACCGTCACCGACGCAATTTATATTTAAAAACCGACACTGACGCCACTAATTTTCAAAAACCGATACCGACGCACTTTATATAAAAAAACCGACACTGACGCCCTCTATTTTCAAAACCCGATAACGACGCCACTAATTTTCAAAAACCGACACTGACGCACTTTATATAAAAAAACCGACACTGGCGCCCTCTATTTTCAAAATCCGATATCGACGCCACTAATTTTCAAAAACCGACACCTACGCAATTTATATTAAAAAACCGACACTGACGCCACTAATTTTCAAAAACCGATACCGACGCACTTTATATAAAAAAACCCACACTGACGCCCTCTATTTTCAAAAACCGATTAGGACGCCATTAATTTTCAAAAACCGGCAACGACGCACTTTATATAAAAAAACCGACACTGACGCCCTCTATTTTCAAAAACCGTTACCGACGCATTTTTTAACTAAAAACCGACACCGACGCACTTTATATAAAAAAACCGCCACTGACGCCCTCTATTTTCAAAAACCGTTACCGACGCATTTTTTAACTAAAAACCGACACCGACGCACTTTATATTAAAAAAACGACATTGACGCCCTCTATTTTCAAAAACCGATAACGTCGCCACTAATTTTCAAAAACCGACACTGATGCCCTCTATTTTCAAAAACCGTTACCGACGCATTTTTTAACAAAAAACCAACACCGACGCACTTTATATTAAAAAAACGACATTGACGCCCTCTATTTTCAAAAACCGATAACGACGCCACTAATTTTCAAAAACCGAAACCGACGCCGTTTATGTTAAAAAACCGACACTGACGCCCTTTATTTCAAAAACCGATAACGTAGCCACTAATTTTCAAAAACCGACACTGACGCCCTCTATTTTCAAAAACCGACACCGACGCCCTCTTTTTTCAAAAACCGACACCGACGCACTTTTTAACAAAAAACCGACACCGACGCAGTTTATATAAAAAAACCGACACTGACGCCCTCTATTTTCAAAAACCGATAACGACGCCACTAACTTTCAAAAACCGACAACGACGCCCTCTATTTTCAAAAACCGACACCGACGCACTTTTTAACAAAAAACCGACACCGACGCACTTTATATAAAAAAACCGACACTGACGCCCTCTATTTTCAAAAACCGATAACGACGCCACTAATTTTCAAAAAACGACACTGACGCCCTCTATTTTCAAAAACCGACACCGACGCACTTTATAATAAAAAACCGACACTGACGCCACTAATTTTAAAAAACGGACACTGACGCCATCTATTTTCAAAAACCGTCACAAACGCACTTTTTATCAAAAAACCAACACCGACGCACTTTATATTAAAAAAACCGACATTGACGCCCTCTATTTTCAAAAACCGACACTGACGCCCTCTTTTTTTCAAAAACCGATAACGACGCCACTAATATTCAAAAAACCAAACCGACGCCGTTTATTTTCAAAAACCGATAACGACGCCACTAATTTTCAAAAACCGACACCGACGCACTTTATGTAAAAAAAACCGACACTGACGGCCTCTATTTTCAAAAACCGTCTCCGACGCACTTTTTACAAAAAACTGACACCGACGCACTTTATATTAAAAAACCGACACTGACGCCCTCTATTTTCAAAGACCGATATTGACGCCACTAATTTTCAAAAACCGACACTGACGCACTTTATATAAAAAAACCGACACTGACGCCCTCTATTTTCGAAAACCGATATCGACGCCACTAATTTTCAAAAACCGACACCTACGCAATTTATATTAAAAAACCGACACTGACGCCACTAATTTTCAAAAACCAATACCGACGCACTTTATATAAAAAAACCCACATTGACGCCCTCTATTTTCAAAAACCGATAAGGACGCCACTAATTTTCAAAAACCGGCACCGACGCACTTTATATAAAAAAACCGACACTGACGCCCTCTATTTTCAAAAACCGTTACCGACGCATTTTTTAACAAAAAACCGACACCGACGCACTTTATATTAAAAAAACGACATTGACGCCCTCTATTTTCAAAAACCGATAACGTCGCCACTAACTTTCAAAAACCGACACCGACGCCCTCTATTTTCAAAAACCGAAACCGGCGCCCTCTCTTTTCAAAAACCGACACCGACGCACTTTATAACCAAAAACCGACACCGACGACCTCAATTTTCAAAAACCGATATCGACGCCACTAATTTTAAAAAACCGACACCTACGCAATTTATATTAAAAAACCGACACTGACGCCACGAATTTTCAAAAACCGATACCGACGCACTTTATATAAAAAACCCAAACTGACGCCCTCTATTTTCAAAAACCGATAAGGACGCCACTAATTTTCAAAAACCGGCACCGACACACTTTATATTAAAAAACCGACATTGACGCCCTCTATTTTCAAAAACCGACATTGACGCCCTTTATTTTCAAAAACCGATAACGACGCCATTAATTTTCAAAAACCGACACCGACACTCTCTATTTTCAAAAACCGATAACAACTCTCTTTATATTAAAAAACCGACACTGACGCCCTCTATTTTCAAAAACCGATAACGACGCCACTAAGTTTCAAAAACCGAAACCAACGCCGTTTTTATAAAAAAACCGACACTGACGCCACTAATGTTAAAAAACCGTCACCGACTCCCTCTATTTCCAAAAACCGATAAGGACGCCACTAATTTTCAAAAACCGACACTGACGCCGTCTATTTTCAAAAACCGATAACAACGTCGCTAATTTTAAAAACGGCCACCGACACCATCTATTTTCAAAAACCGACACCGACGCCCTCTATTTTCAAAAACCGATATAGACGCCACTAATTTTCAAAAACCGACACCAAAGCACTTTATATAAAAAAACCGACACTGACGCCCTCTATTTTCAAAAACCGATATCGACGCCACTAATTTTCAAAAACCGACACCTACGCAATTTATATTAAAAAACCGACACTGACGCCACTAATTTTCAAAAACCGATACCGACGCACTTTATATAAAAAAACCCACACTGACGCCCTCTATTTTCAAAAACCGATAAGGACGCCACTTATTTTCAAAAACCGGCACCGACGCACTTTTTATAAAAAAACCGACACTGACGCCCTCTATTTTCAAAAACCGATATAGACGCCACTAATTTTCAAAAACCGACACCAAAGCACTTTATATAAAAAAACCGACACTGACGCCCTCTATTTTCAAAAACCGATATCGACGCCACTAATTTTCAAAAACCGACACCTACGCAATTTATATTAAAAAACCGACACTGACGCCACTAATTTTCAAAAACCGATACCGACGCACTTTATATAAAAAAACCCACACTGACGCCCTCTATTTTCAAAAACCGATAAGGACGCCACTTATTTTCAAAAACCGGCACCGACGCACTTTTTATAAAAAAACCGACACTGACGCCCTCTATTTTCAAAAACCGATAACGTCGCCACTAATTTTCAAAAACCGACATTGACGCCCTCTATTTTCAAAAACCGTTACCGACGCATTTTTTAACAAAAAACCGACAACGACGCACTTTATATAAAAAAACCGACACTGACGCCCTCTATTTTCAAAAACCGATAACGACGCCACTAATTTTCAAAAACCAATACCGACGCACTTTATATAAAAAAACCCACACTGACGCCCTCTATTTTCAAAAACCGATAAGGACGCCACTAATTTTCAAAAACCGGCACCGACGCACTTTATATAAAAAAACCGACACTGACGCCCTCTATTTTCAAAAACCGTTACCGACGCATTTTTTAACAAAAAACCGACACCGACGCACTTTATATTAAAAAAACGACATTGACGCCCTCTATTTTCAAAAACCGATAACGACGCCACTAATTTTCAAAAACCGAAACCGACGCCGTTTATATTAAAAAACCGACACTGACGCCCTCTATTTTCAAAGACCGATATTGACGCCACTAATTTTCAAAAACCGTCACCGGCGCAATTTATATTTTAAAACCGACACTGACGCCACTAATTTTCAAAAACCGATACCGACGCACTTTATATAAAAAAACCGACACTGACGCCCTCTATTTTCAAAACCCGATAACGACGCCACTAATTTTCAAAAACCGACACTGACGCACTTTATATAAAAAAACCGACACTGGCGCCCTCTATTTTCAAAATCCGATATCGACGCCACTAATTTTCAAAAACCGACACCTACGCAATTTATATTAAAAAACCGACACTGACGCCACTAATTTTCAAAAACCGATACCGACGCACTTTATATAAAAAAACCCACACTGACGCCCTCTATTTTCAAAAACCGATTAGGACGCCATTAATTTTCAAAAACCGGCAACGACGCACTTTATATAAAAAAACCGACACTGACGCCCTCTATTTTCAAAAACCGTTACCGACGCATTTTTTAACTAAAAACCGACACCGACGCACTTTATATAAAAAAACCGACACTGACGCCCTCTATTTTCAAAAACCGTTACCGACGCATTTTTTAACTAAAAACCGACACCGACGCACTTTATATTAAAAAAACGACATTGACGCCCTCTATTTTCAAAAACCGATAACGTCGCCACTAATTTTCAAAAACCGACACTGACGCCCTCTATTTTCAAAAACCGTTACCGACGCATTTTTTAACAAAAAACCAACACCGACGCACTTTATATTAAAAAAACGACATTGACGCCCTCTATTTTCAAAAACCGATAACGACGCCACTAATTTTCAAAAACCGAAACCGACGCCGTTTATGTTAAAAAACCGACACTGACGCCCTTTATTTCAAAAACCGATAACGTAGCCACTAATTTTCAAAAACAGACACTGACGCCCTCTATTTTCAAAAACCGACACCGACGCCCTCTTTTTTCAAAAACCGACACCGACGCACTTTTTAACAAAAAACCGACACCGACGCAGTTTATATAAAAAAACCGACACTGACGCCCTCTATTTTCAAAAACCGATAACGACGCCACTAACTTTCAAAAACCGACAACGACGCCCTCTATTTTCAAAAACCGACACCGACGCACTTTTTAACAAAAAACCGACACCGACGCACTTTATATAAAAAAACCGACACTGACGCCCTCTATTTTCAAAAACCGATAACGACGCCACTAATTTTCAAAAAACGACACTGACGCCCTCTATTTTCAAAAACCGACACCGACGCACTTTATAATAAAAAACCGACACTGACGCCACTAATTTTAAAAAACGGACACTGACGCCATCTATTTTCAAAAACCGTCACAAAAGCACTTTTTATCAAAAAACCAACACCGACGCACTTTATATTAAAAAACCGACATTGACGCCCTCTATTTTCAAAAACCGACACTGACGCCCTCTTTTTTTCAAAAACCGATAACGACGCCACTAATTTTCAAAAACCGAAACCGACGCCGTTTATTTTCAAAAACCGATAACGACGCCACTAATTTTCAAAAACCGACACCGACGAACTTTATATAAAAAAAACCGACACTGACGCCCTCTATTTTCAAAAACCGTCTCCGACGCACTTTTTACAAAAAACCGACACCGACGCACTTTATATTAAAAAACCGACACTGACGCCCTCTATTTTCAAAGACCGATATTGACGCCACTAATTTTCAAAAACCGTCACCGACGCAATTTATATTTAAAAACCGACACTGACGCCACTAATTTTCAAAAACCGATACCGACGCACTTTATATAAAAAAACCGACACTGACGCCCTCTATTTTCAAAAACCGATAACGACGCCACTAATTTTCAAAAACCGACACTGACGCACTTTATATAAAAAAACCGACACTGACGCCCTCTATTTTCGAAAACCGATATCGACGCCACTAATTTTCAAAAACCGACACCTACGCAATTTATATTAAAAAACCGACACTGACGCCACTAATTTTCAAAAACCAATACCGACGCACTTTATATAAAAAAACCCACATTGACGCCCTCTATTTTCAAAAACCGATAAGGACGCCACTAATTTTCAAAAACCGGCACCGACGCACTTTATATAAAAAAACCGACACTGACGCCCTCTATTTTCAAAAACCATTACCGACGCATTTTTTAACAAAAAACCGACACCGACGCACTTTATATTAAAAAAACGACATTGACGCCCTCTATTTTCAAAAACCGATAACGTCGCCACTAACTTTCAAAAACCGACACCGACGCCCTCTATTTTCAAAAACCGAAACCGGCGCCCTCTCTTTTCAAAAACCGACACCGACGCACTTTATAACCAAAAACCGACACCGACGCCCTCAATTTTCAAAAACCGATATCGACGCCACTAATTTTCAAAAACCGACTTCTACGCAATTTATATTAAAAAACCGATACTGACGCCACGAATTTTCAAAAACCGATACCGACGCACTTTATATAAAAAACCCAAACTGACGCCCTCTATTTTCAAAAACCGATAAGGACGCCACTAATTTTCTAAAACCGGCACCGACGCACTTTATATTAAAAAACCGACATTGACGCCCTCTATTTTCAAAAACCGACATTGACGCCCTTTATTTTCAAAAACCGATAACGACGCCATTAATTTTCAAAAACCGACACCGACACTCTCTATTTTCAAAAACCGATAACAACTCTCTTTATATTAAAAAACCGACACTGACGCCCTCTATTTTCAAAAACCGATAACGACGCCACTAAGTTTCAAAAACCGAAACCAACGCCGTTTTTATAAAAAAACCGACACTGACGCCACTAATGTTAAAAAACCGTCACCGACTCCCTCTATTTCCAAAAACCGATAAGGACGCCACTAATTTTCAAAAACCGACACTGACGCCGTCTATTTTCAAAAACCGATAACAACGTCGCTAATTTTAAAAACGGCCACCGACACCCTCTATTTTCAAAAACTGACACCGACGCCCTCTATTTTCAAAAACCGATATAGACGCCACTAATTTTCAAAAACCGACACCGAAGCACTTTATATAAAAAAACCGACACTGACGCCCTCTATTTTCAAAAACCGATATCGACGCCACTAATTTTCAAAAACCGACACCTACGCAATTTATATTAAAAAACCGACACTGACGCCACTAATTTTCAAAAACCGATACCGACGCACTTTATATAAAAAAACCCACACTGACGCCCTCTATTTTCAAAAACCGATAAGGACGCCACTTATTTTCAAAAACCGGCACCGACGCACTTTTTATAAAAAAAACCGACACTGACGCCATCTATTTTCAAAAACCGATAACGTCGCCACTAATTTTCAAAAACCGACATTGACGCCCTCTATTTTCAAAAACCGTTACCGACGCATTTTTTAACAAAAAACCGACACCGACGCACTTTATATAAAAAAACCGACACTGACGCCCTCTATTTTCAAAAACCGATAACGACGCCACTAATTTTCAAAAACCGACACTGACGCACTTTATATAAAAAAACCGACACTGACGCCCTCTATTTCTCGAAAACCGATATCGACGCCACTAATTTTCAAAAACCGACACCTACGCAATTTATATTAAAAAACCGACACTGACGCCACTAATTTTCAAAAACCAATACCGACGCACTTTATATAAAAAAACCCACACTGACGCCCTCTATTTTCAAAAACCGATAAGGACGCCACTAATTTTCAAAAACCAGCACCGACGCCATTTATATTTAAAAACCGACACTGACGCCACTAATTTTCAAAAACCGATACCGACGCACTTTATATAAAAAAACCGACACTGACGCCCTCTATTTTCAAAAACCGATAACGTCGCCACTAATTTTCAAAAACCGACATTGACGCCCTCTATTTTCAAAAACCGTTACCGACGCATTTTTTAACAAAAAACCGACACCGACGCACTTTATATAAAAAAACCGACACTGACGCCCTCTATTTTCAAAAACCGATAACGACGCCACTAATTTTCAAAAACCGACACTGACGCACTTTATATAAAAAAACCGACACTGACGCCCTCTATTTCTCGAAAACCGATATCGACGCCACTAATTTTCAAAAACCGACACCTACGCAATTTATATTAAAAAACCGACACTGACGCCACTAATTTTCAAAAACCAATACCGACGCACTTTATATAAAAAAACCCACACTGACGCCCTCTATTTTCAAAAACCGATAAGGACGCCACTAATTTTCAAAAACCAGCACCGACGCCATTTATATTTAAAAACCGACACTGACGCCACTAATTTTCAAAAACCGATACCGACGCACTTTATATAAAAAAACCGACACTGACGCCCTCTATTTTCAAAAACCGATAACGACGCCACTAATTTTCAAAAACCGACACTGACGCACTTTATATAAAAAAACCGACACTGACGCCCTCTATTTTCGAAAACCGATATCGACGCCACTAATTTTCAAAAACCGACACCTACGCAATTTATATTAAAAAACCGACACTGACGCCACTAATTTTCAAAAACCAATACCGACGCACTTTATATAAAAAAACCCACATTGACGCCCTCTTTTTTCAAAAACCGATAAGGACGCCACTAATTTTCAAAAACCGGCACCGACGCACTTTATATAAAAATACCGACACTGACGCCCTCTATTTTCAAAAACCGTTACCGACGCATTTTTTAACAAAAAACCGACACCGACGCACTTTATATTAAAAAAACGACATTGACGCCCTCTATTTTCAAAAACCGATAACGTCGCCACTAACTTTCAAAAACCGACACCGACGCCCTCTATTTTCAAAAACCGAAACCGGCGCCCTCTCTTTTCAAAAACCGACACCGACGCACTTTATAACCAAAAACCGACACCGACGCCCTCAATTTTCAAAAACCGATATCGACGCCACTAATTTTCAAAAACCGACACCTACGCAATTTATATTAAAAAACCGACACTGACGCCACGAATTTTCAAAAACCTATACCGACGCACTTTATATAAAAAACCCAAACTGACGCCCTCTATTTTCAAAAACCGATAAGGACGCCACTAATTTTCAAAAACCGGCACCGACGCACTTTATATTAAAAAACCGACATTGACGCCCTCTATTTTCAAAAACCGACATTGACGCCCTTTATTTTCAAAAACCGATAACGACGCCATTAATTTTCAAAAACCGACACCGACACTCTCTATTTTCAAAAACCGATAACAACTCTCTTTATATTAAAAAACCGACACTGACGCCCTCTATTTTCAAAAACCGATAACGACGCCACTAAGTTTCAAAAACCGAAACCAACGCCGTTTTTATAAAAAAACCGACACTGACGCCACTAATGTTAAAAAACCGTCACCGACTCCCTCTATTTCCAAAAACCGATAAGGACGCCACTAATTTTCAAAAACCGACACTGACGCCGTCTATTTTCAAAAACCGATAACAACGTCGCTAATTTTAAAAACGGCCACCGACACCCTCTATTTTCAAAAACCGACACCGACGCCCTCTATTTTCAAAAACCGATATAGACGCCACTAATTTTCAAAAACCGACACCGAAGCACTTTATATAAAAAAACCGACACTGACGCCCTCTATTTTCAAAAACCGATATCGACGCCACTAATTTTCAAAAACCGACACCTAAGCAATTTATATTAAAAAACCGACACTGACGCCACCAATTTTCAAAAACCGATACCGACGCACTTTATATAAAAAAACCCACACTGACGCCCTCTATTTTCAAAAACCGATAAGGACGCCACTTATTTTCAAAAACCGGCACCGACGCACTTTTTATAAAAAAACCGACACTGACGCCATCTATTTTCAAAAACCGATAACGTCGCCACTAATTTTCAAAAACCGACATTGACGCCCTCTATTTTCAAAAACCGTTACCGACGCATTTTTTAACAAAAAACCGACACCGACGCACTTTATATAAAAAAACCGACACTGACGCCCTCTATTTTCAAAAACCGATAACGACGCCACTAATTTTCAAAAACCGACACTGACGCACTTTATATAAAAAAACCGACACTGACGCCCTCTATTTCTCGAAAACCGATATCGACGCCACTAATTTTCAAAAACCGACACCTACGCAATTTATATTAAAAAACCGACACTGACGCCACTAATTTTCAAAAACCAATACCGACGCACTTTATATAAAAAAAACCCACACTGACGCCCTCTATTTTCAAAAACCGATAAGGACGCCACTAATTTTCAAAAACCGGCACCGACGCACTTTATATAAAAAAACCAACACTGACGCCCTCTTTTTTCAAAAACCGTTACCGACGCATTTTTTAACAAAAAACCGACACCGACGCACTTTATATTAAAAAAACGACATTGACGCCCTCTATTTTCAAAAACCGATAACGTCGCCACTAACTTTCAAAAACCGACACCGACGCCCTCTATTTTCAAAAACCGATAACGACGCTTTTTTTATTAAAAAACCGACACTTACGCCCTCTATTTTCAAAAACCGAAACCGGCGCCCTCTCTTTTCAAAAACCGACACCGACGCACTTTATAACAAAAAACCGACACCGACGCCCTCAATTTTCAAAAACCGATATCGACGCCACTAATTTTCAAAAACCGACACCTACGCAATTTATATTAAAAAACCGACACTGACGCCACGAATTTTCAAAAACCGATACCGACGCACTTTATATAAAAAACCCACACTGACGCCCTCTATTTTCAAAAACCGATAAGGACGCCACTAATTTTCAAAAACCGGCACCGACGCACTTTATATTAAAAAACCGACATTGACGCCCTCTATTTTCAAAAACCGACATTGACGCCCTTTATTTTCAAAAACCGATAACGACGCCATTAATTTTAAAAAACCGACACCGACACTCTCTATTTTCAAAAACCGATAACAACGCTCTTTATATTAAAAAACCGACACTGACGCCCTCTATTTTCAAAAACTTATAAGGACGCCACTTATTTTCAAAAACCGGCACCGACGCACTTTATATAAAAAAACCGACACTGACGCCATCTATTTTCAAAAACCGATAACGTCGCCACTTATTTTCAAAAACCGACACTGACGACCCTCTATTTTCAAAAACCGTTACCGACGCATTTTTTAACAAAAAACCGACACCGACGCACTTTATATTAAAAAAACGACATTGACGCCCTCTATTTTCAAAAACCGATAACGACGCCACTAACTTTCAAAAACCGGCACCGACGCACATTATATTAAAAAACCAACATTGACGCCCTTTATTTTCAAAAACCGATAACGACGCCATTAATTTTCAAAAACCGACACCGACACTCTCTATTTTCAAAAACCGATAACGACGCTCTTTATATTAAAAAACCGACACTGACGCCCTCTTTTTTTCAAAAACCGATAACGACGCCACTAATTTTCAAAAACCGAAACCGACGGCGTTTATTTTCAAAAACCGATAACGACGCCACTAATTTTCAAAAACCGACACCGACGCACTTTATATAAAAAAACCGACACTGACGCCCTCTATTTTCAAAAACCGTCTCCGACGCACTTTTTAACAAAAAACCGACACTGACGCCCTCTATTTTCAAAGACCGATATTGACACCACTAATTTTCAAAAACCGTCACCGACGCAATTTATATTTAAAAACCGACACTGACGCCACTAATTTAAAAAAACCGATACCGACGGACTTTATATAAAAAAACCGACACTGACGCACTCTATTTTCAAAAACCGATAACGACGCCACTAATTTTCAAAAACCGACACTGACGCACTTTATATAAAAAAACCGACACTGGCGCCCTCTATTTTCAAAAACCGATATCGACGCCACTAATTTTCAAAAACCGACACCAACGCAATTTATATTAAAAAACCGACACTGACGCCACTAATTTTCAAAAACCGATACCGACGCACTTTATATAAAAAAACCCACACTGACGCCCTCTATTTTCAAAAACCGATAACGACGCCACTAATTTTCAAAAAACGACACCGACGCCCTCTATTTTCAAAAACCGACACCGACGCACTTTATAATAAAAAACCGACACTGACGCCACTAATTTTAAAAAACGGACACTGACGCCATCTATTTTCAAAAACCGTCACCGACGCACTTTTTATCAAAAAACCAACACCGACGCACTTTATATTAAAAAACCGACATTGACGCCCTCTTTTTTTCAAAAACCGATAACGACGCCACTAATTTTCAAAAACCGAAACCGACGCCGTTTATTTTCAAAAACCGATAACGACGCCACTAATTTTCAAAAACCGACACCGACGCACTTTATATAAAAAAACCGACACTGACGCCCTCTATTTTCAAAAACCGATATTGACACCACTAATTTTCAAAAACCGTCACCAATTTATATTTAAAAACCGACACTGACGCCACTAATTTTCAAAAACCGATACCGACGCACTTTATATAAAAAAACCGACACTGACGCCCTCTATTTTCAAAAGCCGATAACGACGCCACTAATTTTCAAAAACCGACACTGACGCACTTTATATAAAAAAACCGACACTGGCGCCCTCTATTTTCAAAAACCGATATCGACGCCACTAATTTTCAAAAACCGACACCTACGCAATTTATATTAAAAAACCGACACTGACGCCACTAATTTTCAAAAACCGATACCGACGCACTTTATATAAAAAAATCCACACTGACGCCCTCTATTTTCAAAAACCGATAAGGACGCCACTAATTTTCAAAAACCGGCACCGACGCACTTTATATAAAAAAACCGACACTGACGCCCTCTATTTTCAAAAACCGTTACCGACGCATTTTTTAACTAAAAACCGACACCGACGCACTTCATATTAAAAAAACGACATTGACGCCCTCTATTTTCAAAAACCGATAACGTCGCCACTAATTTTCAAAAACCGACACTGACGCCCTCTATTTTCAAAAACCGTTACCGACGCATTTTTTAACAAATAACCGACACCGACGCAATTTATATTAAAAAACCGACGATGACGCCACTAATTTTAAAAACCGATACCGACGCATTTTATATAAAAAAATCGACACTGACGCCCTCTTTTTTTAAAAACCGATAACGACGCCACTAATTTTCAAAAACCGACACCAACGCACTTTATATAAAAAAACCGACACCGACGCCCTCTATTTTCAAAAACCGATAAGGACGCCACTAATTTTTAAAAACCGACGCCGACGCACTTTATATAAAAAAAACCGACACTGACGCCGTCTATTTTCAAAAACCGATAACAACGTCGCTAATTTTAAAAACGGCCACCGACACCCTCTATTTTCAAAAACCGACACCGACGCCCTCTATTTTCAAAAACCGATATAGACGCTACTAATTTTCAAAAACCGACACCGACGCACTTTATATAAAAAAACCGACACTGACGCCCTCTATTTTCAAAAGCCGATATCGACGCCACTAATTTTCAAAAACCGACACCTACGCAATTTATATTAAAAAACCGACACTGACGCCACTAATTTTCAAAAACCGATACCGACGCACTTTATATAAAAAAACCCACACTGACGCCCTCTATTTTCAAAAACCGATAAGGACGCCACTTATTTTCAAAAACCGGCACCGACGCACTTTTTATAAAAAAACCGAAACTGACGCCATCTATTTTCAAAAACCGATAACGTCGCCACTAATTTTCAAAATCCGACACTGACGCCCTCTATTTTCAAAAACCGTTACCGACGCATTTTTTAACAAAAAACCGACACCGACGCACTTTATATTAAAAAAACGACATTGACGCCCTCTATTTTCAAAAACCGATAACGACGCCACTAACTTTCAAAAACCGACCCCGACGCCCTCTATTTTCGAAAACCGATAACGACGCTTTTTTTATTAAAAAACCGACACTTACGCCCTCTATTTTTAAAAACCGAAACCGGCGCCCTCTCTTTTCAAAAACCGACACCGACGCACTTTATAACAAAAAACCGACACCGACGCCCTCAATTTTCAAAAACCGATAACGTCGCCACTAATTTTCAAAAACCGACACTGACGCCCTCTATTTTCAAAAACCGTTACCGACGAATTTTTTAACAAAAAACCGACACCGACGCACTTTATATTAAAAAAACGACATTGACGCCCTCTATTTTCAAAAACCGATAACGACGCCACTAACTTTCAAAAACCGACCCCGACGCCCTCTATTTTCGAAAACCGATAACGACGCTTTTTTTATTAAAAAACCGACACTTACGCCCTCTATTTTTAAAAACCGAAACCGGCGCCCTCTCTTTTCAAAAACCGACACCGACGCACTTTATAACAAAAAACCGACACCGACGCCCTCAATTTTCAAAAACCGATATCGACGCCACTAATTTTCAAAAACCGAAACCGACGCAATTTATATGAAAAAACCGACACTGACGCCACTAATTTTCAAAAACCGAAACCGACGCTGTTTTTATTAAAAAACCGACACTGACGCCCTCTTTTTTCAAAAACCGATAACGACACCACTAATTTTCAAAAACCGACACCGACGCCCTCTATTTTCAAAAACCGATAACGACGCTCTTTATATTAAAAAACCGACACTGACGCCCTCTATTTTCAAAAAACGATAAAGACGCCACTAATTTTCAAAAACCGAAACCGACGCCGTTTATCTTAAAAAACCGACACTGACGCCACTAATTTTAAAAAACCGACACCGACGCACTTTGTATTAAAAAACCGACACCGACGCCTTCTATTTTCAAAAACGGATAACGACACTCTTTATATTAAAAAACCGACACTGACGCCCTCTATTTTCAAAAACCGATAACGACGCCACTAATTTTCAAAAACCGAAAACGACGCCGTTTTTATAAAAAAACCGAAACTGACGCCACTAATGTTAAAAAACCGTCACCGACTCCCTCTATTTCCAAAAACCGATAAGGACGCCACTTATTTTCAAAAACCGACACTGACGCCGTCTATTTTCAAAAACCGATAACAACGCCGCTAATTTAAAAAACGGCCACCGACACCCTTTGTTTTCAAAAACCGATATCGACGCCACTAATTTTCAAAAACCGTCACCGGCGCACTTTATATTAAAAAACCGTCACTAACGCCACTAATTTTCAAAAACCGATACCGACGCACTTTATATAAAAAAACCGACACTAACGCCACTAATTTTCATAAACCGATACCGACGCACTTTATATTAAAAAACCGACACTGACGCCCTCTATTTTCAAAAACCGATAACGACGCCACTAATTTTCAAAAACCGACACCGACGCACTTTATATAAAAAAACCGACACTGACGCCCTCTATTTTCAAAAACCGATATTGACACCACTAATTTTCAAAAACCGTCACCAATTTATATTTAAAACCGACACTGACGCCACTAATTTTCAAAAACCGATACCGACGCACTTTATATAAAAAAACCGACACTGACGCCCTCTATTTTCAAAAACCGATATTGACACCACTAATTTTCAAAAACCGTCACCAATTTATATTTAAAACCGACACTGACGCCCTCTTTTTTCAAAAACCGATAACGACGCCACTAATTTTCAAAAACCGACACTGACGCACTTTATATAAAAACACCGACACTGGCGCCCTCTATTTTCAAAAACCGATATCGACGCCACTAATTTTCAAAAACCGACACCTACGCAATTTATATTAAAAAACCGACACTGACGCCACTAATTTTCAAAAACCGATACCGACGCACTTTATATAAAAAAAACCCACACTGACGCCCTCTATTTTCAAAAACCGATAAGGACGCCACTAATTTTCAAAAACCGGCACCGACGCACTTTATATAAAAAAACCGACACTGACGCCCTCTATTTTCAAAAACCGTTACCGACGCATTTTTTAACTAAAAACCGACACCGACGCACTTTATATTAAAAAAACGACATTGACGCACTCTATTTTCAAAAACCGATAACGTCGCCACTAATTTTCAAAAACCGACACTGACGCCTTCTATTTTCAAAAACCGTTACCGACGGATTTTTTAACAAAAAACCGACACCGACGCACTTTATATTAAAAAAACGACATTGACGCCCTCTATTTTCAAAAACCGATAACGGCGCCACTAATTTTCAAAAACCGAAACCGACGCCGTTTATATTAAAAAACCGACACTGACGCCCTTTATTTCAAAAACCGATAACGTAGCCACTAATTTTCAAAAACCGACACTGACGCCCTCTATTTTCAAAAACCGACACCGACGCCCTCTATTTTCAAAAACCGACACCGACGCACTTTTTAACAAAAAACCGACACCGACGCAGTTTATATAAAAAAACCGACACTGACGCCCTCTATTTTCAAAAAACCGAAAACGACGCCACTAACTTTCAAAAACCGACAACGACGCCCTCTATTTTCAAAAACCGACACCGACGCACTTTTTAACAAAAAACCGACACCGACGCACTTTATATAAAAAAACCCACACTGACGCCCTCTATTTTCAAAAACCGATAACGACGCCACTAATTTTCAAAAAACGACACCGACGCCCTCTATTTTCAAAAACCGACACCGACGCACTTTATAATAAAAAACCGACACTGACGCCACTAATTTTAAAAAACGGACACTGACGCCATCTATTTTCAAAAACCGTCACCGACGCACTTTTTATCAAAAAACCAACACCGACGCACTTTATATTAAAAAACCGACATTGACGCCCTCTTTTTTTCAAAAACCGATAACGACGCCACTAATTTTCAAAAACCGAAACCGACGCCGTTTATTTTCAAAAACCGATAACGACGCCACTAATTTTCAAAAACCGACACCGACGCACTTTATATAAAAAAACCGACACTGACGCCCTCTATTTTCAAAAACCGATATTGACACCACTAATTTTCAAAAACCGTCACCAATTTATATTTAAAAACCGACACTGACGCCACTAATTTTCAAAAACCGATACCGACGCACTTTATATAAAAAAACCGACACTGACGCCCTCTATTTTCAAAAACCGATAACGACGCCACTAATTTTCAAAAACCGACACTGACGCACTTTATATAAAAAAACCGACACTGACGCACTTTATATAAAAAAACCGACACTGGCGCCCTCTATTTTCAAAAACCGATATCGACGCCACTAATTTTCAAAAACCGACACCTACGCAATTTATATTAAAAAACCGACACTGACGCCACTAATTTTCAAAAACCGATACCGACGCACTTTATATAAAAAAACCGACACTGGCGCCCTCTATTTTCAAAATCCGATATCGACGCCACTAATTTTCAAAAACCGACACCTACGCAATTTATATTAAAAAACCGACACTGACGCCACTAATTTTCAAAAACCGATACCGACGCACTTTATATAAAAAAACCCACACTGACGCCCTCTATTTTCAAAAACCGTCACAAAAGCACTTTTTATCAAAAAACCAACACCGACGCACTTTATATTAAAAAACCGACATTGACGCCCTCTATTTTCAAAAACCGACACTGACGCCCTCTTTTTTTCAAAAACCGATAACGACGCCACTAATTTTCAAAAACCGAAACCGACGCCGTTTATTTTCAAAAACCGATAACGACGCCACTAATTTTCAAAAACCGAAACCGACGCCGTTTATTTTCAAAAACCGATAACGACGCCACTAATTTTCAAAAACCGACACCGACGAACTTTATATAAAAAAAACCGACACTGACGCCCTCTATTTTCAAAAACCGTCTCCGACGCACTTTTTACAAAAAACCGACACCGACGCACTTTATATTAAAAAACCGACACTGACGCCCTCTATTTTCAAAGACCGATATTGACGCCACTAATTTTCAAAAACCGTCACCGACGCAATTTATATTTAAAAACCGACACTGACGCCACTAATTTTCAAAAACCGATACCGACGCACTTTATATAAAAAAACCGACACTGACGCCCTCTATTTTCAAAAACCGATAACGACGCCACTAATTTTCAAAAACCGACACTGACGCACTTTATATAAAAAAACCGACACTGACGCCCTCTATTTTCGAAAACCGATATCGACGCCACTAATTTTCAAAAACCGACACCTACGCAATTTATATTAAAAAACCGACACTGACGCCACTAATTTTCAAAAACCAATACCGACGCACTTTATATAAAAAAACCCACATTGACGCCCTCTATTTTCAAAAACCGATAAGGACGCCACTAATTTTCAAAAACCGGCACCGACGCACTTTATATAAAAAAACCGACACTGACGCCCTCTATTTTCAAAAACCGTTACCGACGCATTTTTTAACAAAAAACCGACACCGACGCACTTTATATTAAAAAAACGACATTGACGCCCTCTATTTTCAAAAACCGATAACGTCGCCACTAACTTTCAAAAACCGACACCGACGCCCTCTATTTTCAAAAACCGAAACCGGCGCCCTCTCTTTTCAAAAACCGACACCGACGCACTTTATAACCAAAAACCGACACCGACGCCCTCAATTTTCAAAAACCGATATCGACGCCACTAATTTTCAAAAACCGACTCCTACGCAATTTATATTAAAAAACCGACACTGACGCCACGAATTTTCAAAAACCGATACCGACGCACTTTATATAAAAAACCCAAACTGACGCCCTCTATTTTCAAAAACCGATAAGGACGCCACTAATTTTCTAAAACCGGCACCGACGCACTTTATATTAAAAAACCGACATTGACGCCCTCTATTTTCAAAAACCGACATTGACGCCCTTTATTTTCAAAAACCGATAACGACGCCATTAATTTTCAAAAACCGACACCGACACTCTCTATTTTCAAAAACCGATAACAACTCTCTTTATATTAAAAAACCGACACTGACGCCCTCTATTTTCAAAAACCGATAACGACGCCACTAAGTTTCAAAAACCGAAACCAACGCCGTTTTTATAAAAAAACCGACACTGACGCCACTAATGTTAAAAAACCGTCACCGACTCCCTCTATTTCCAAAAACCGATAACGACGCCATTAATTTTCAAAAACCGACACCGACACTCTCTATTTTCAAAAACCGATAACAACTCTCTTTATATTAAAAAACCGACACTGACGCCCTCTATTTTCAAAAACCGATAACGACGCCACTAAGTTTCAAAAACCGAAACCAACGCCGTTTTTATAAAAAAACCGACACTGACGCCACTAATGTTAAAAAACCGTCACCGACTCCCTCTATTTCCAAAAACCGATAAGGACGCCACTAATTTTCAAAAACCGACACTGACGCCGTCTATTTTCAAAAACCGATAACAACGTCGCTAATTTTAAAAACGGCCACCGACACCCTCTATTTTCAAAAACTGACACCGACGCCCTCTATTTTCAAAAACCGATATAGACGCCACTAATTTTCAAAAACCGACACCGAAGCACTTTATATAAAAAAACCGACACTGACGCCCTCTATTTTCAAAAACCGATATCGACGCCACTAATTTTCAAAAACCGACACCTACGCAATTTATATTAAAAAACCGACACTGACGCCACTAATTTTCAAAAACCGATACCGACGCACTTTATATAAAAAAACCCACACTGACGCCCTCTATTTTCAAAAACCGATAAGGACGCCACTTATTTTCAAAAACCGGCACCGACGCACTTTTTATAAAAAAACCGACACTGACGCCATCTATTTTCAAAAACCGATAACGTCGCCACTAATTTTCAAAAACCGACATTGACGCCCTCTATTTTCAAAAACCGTTACCGACGCATTTTTTAACAAAAAACCGACACCGACGCACTTTATATAAAAAAACCGACACTGACGCCCTCTATTTTCAAAAACCGATAACGACGCCACTAATTTTCAAAAACCGACACTGACGCACTTTATATAAAAAAAACCGACACTGACGCCCTCTATTTCTCGAAAACCGATATCGACGCCACTAATTTTCAAAAACCGACACCTACGCAATTTATATTAAAAAACCGACACTGACGCCACTAATTTTCAAAAACCAATACCGACGCACTTTATATAAAAAAACCCACACTGACGCCCTCTATTTTCAAAAACCGATAAGGACGCCACTAATTTTCAAAAACCAGCACCGACGCCATTTATATTTAAAAACCGACTCTGACGCCACTAATTTTCAAAAACCGATACCGACGCACTTTATATAAAAAAACCGACACTGACGCCCTCTATTTTCAAAAACCGATAACGACGCCACTAATTTTCAAAAACCGACACTGACGCACTTTATATAAAAAAACCGACACTGACGCCCTCTATTTTCGAAAACCGATATCGACGCCACTAATTTTCAAAAACCGACACCTACGCAATTTATATTAAAAAACCGACACTGACGCCACTAATTTTCAAAAACCAATACCGACGCACTTTATATAAAAAAACCCACATTGACGCCCTCTTTTTTCAAAAACCGATAAGGACGCCACTAATTTTCAAAAACCGGCACCGACGCACTTTATATAAAAATACCGACACTGACGCCCTCTATTTTCAAAAACCGTTACCGACGCATTTTTTAACAAAAAACCGACACCGACGCACTTTATATTAAAAAAACGACATTGACGCCCTCTATTTTCAAAAACCGATAACGTCGCCACTAACTTTCAAAAACCGACACCGACGCCCTCTATTTTCAAAAACCGAAACCGGCGCCCTCTCTTTTCAAAAACCGGCACCGACGCACTTTATATTAAAAAACCGACATTGACGCCCTCTATTTTCAAAAACCGACATTGACGCCCTTTATTTTCAAAAACCGATAACGACGCCATTAATTTTCAAAAACCGACACCGACACTCTCTATTTTCAAAAACCGATAACAACTCTCTTTATATTAAAAAACCGACACTGACGCCCTCTATTTTCAAAAACCGATAACGACGCCACTAAGTTTCAAAAACCGAAACCAACGCCGTTTTTATAAAAAAACCGACACTGACGCCACTAATGTTAAAAAACCGTCACCGACTCCCTCTATTTCCAAAAACCGATAAGGACGCCACTAATTTTCAAAAACCGACACTGACGCCGTCTATTTTCAAAAACCGATAACAACGTCGCTAATTTTAAAAACGGCCACCGACACCCTCTATTTTCAAAAACCGACACCGACGCCCTCTATTTTCAAAAACCGATATAGACGCCACTAATTTTCAAAAACCGACACCGAAGCACTTTATATAAAAAAACCGACACTGACGCCCTCTATTTTCAAAAACCGATATCGACGCCACTAATTTTCAAAAACCGACACCTAAGCAATTTATATTAAAAAACCGACACTGACGCCACCAATTTTCAAAAACCGATACCGACGCACTTTATATAAAAAAACCCACACTGACGCCCTCTATTTTCAAAAACCGATAAGGACGCCACTTATTTTCAAAAACCGGCACCGACGCACTTTTTATAAAAAAACCGACACTGACGCCATCTATTTTCAAAAACCGATAACGTCGCCACTAATTTTCAAAAACCGACATTGACGCCCTCTATTTTCAAAAACCGTTACCGACGCATTTTTTAACAAAAAACCGACACCGACGCACTTTATATAAAAAAACCGACACTGACGCCCTCTATTTTCAAAAACCGATAACGACGCCACTAATTTTCAAAAACCGACACTGACGCACTTTATATAAAAAAACCGACACTGACGCCCTCTATTTCTCGAAAACCGATATCGACGCCACTAATTTTCAAAAACCGACACCTACGCAATTTATATTAAAAAACCGACACTGACGCCACTAATTTTCAAAAACCAATACCGACGCACTTTATATAAAAAAAACCCACACTGACGCCCTCTATTTTCAAAAACCGATAAGGACGCCACTAATTTTCAAAAACCGGCACCGACGCACTTTATATAAAAAAACCGACACTGACGCCCTCTTTTTTCAAAAACCGTTACCGACGCATTTTTTAACAAAAAACCGACACCGACGCACTTTATATTAAAAAAACGACATTGACGCCCTCTATTTTCAAAAACCGATAACGTCGCCACTAACTTTCAAAAACCGACACCGACGCCCTCTATTTTCAAAAACCGATAACGACGCTTTTTTTATTAAAAAACCGACACTTACGCCCTCTATTTTCAAAAACCGAAACCGGCGCCCTCTCTTTTCAAAAACCGACACCGACGCACTTTATAACAAAAAACCGACACCGACGCCCTCAATTTTCAAAAACCGATATCGACGCCACTAATTTTCAAAAACCGACACCTACGCAATTTATATTAAAAAACCGACACTGACGCCACGAATTTTCAAAAACCGATACCGACGCACTTTATATAAAAAACCCACACTGACGCCCTCTATTTTCAAAAACCGATAAGGACGCCACTAATTTTCAAAAACCGGCACCGACGCACTTTATATTAAAAAACCGACATTGACGCCCTCTATTTTCAAAAACCGACATTGACGCCCTTTATTTTCAAAAACCGATAACGACGCCATTAATTTTAAAAAACCGACACCGACACTCTCTATTTTCAAAAACCGATAACAACGCTCTTTATATTAAAAAACCGACACTGACGCCCTCTATTTTCAAAAACTTATAAGGACGCCACTTATTTTCAAAAACCGGCACCGACGCACTTTATATAAAAAAACCGACACTGACGCCATCTATTTTCAAAAACCGATAACGTCGCCACTTATTTTCAAAAACCGACACTGACGACCCTCTATTTTCAAAAACCGTTACCGACGCATTTTTTTACAAAAAACCGACACCGACGCACTTTATATTAAAAAAACGACATTGACGCCCTCTATTTTCAAAAACCGATAACGACGCCACTAACTTTCAAAAACCGGCACCGACGCACATTATATTAAAAAACCAACATTGACGCCCTTTATTTTCAAAAACCGATAACGACGCCATTAATTTTCAAAAACCGACACCGACACTCTCTATTTTCAAAAACCGATAACGACGCTCTTTATATTAAAAAACCGACACTGACGCCCTCTTTTTTTCAAAAACCGATAACGACGCCACTAATTTTCAAAAACCGAAACCGACGGCGTTTATTTTCAAAAACCGATAACGACGCCACTAATTTTCAAAAACCGACACCGACGCACTTTATATAAAAAAACCGACACTGACGCCCTCTATTTTCAAAAACCGTCTCCGACGCACTTTTTAACAAAAAACCGACACTGACGCCCTCTATTTTCAAAGACCGATATTGACACCACTAATTTTCAAAAACCGTCACCGACGCAATTTATATTTAAAAACCGACACTGACGCCACTAATTTAAAAAAACCGATACCGACGGACTTTATATAAAAAAACCGACACTGACGCACTCTATTTTCAAAAACCGATAACGACGCCACTAATTTTCAAAAACCGACACTGACGCACTTTATATAAAAAAACCGACACTGGCGCCCTCTATTTTCAAAAACCGATATCGACGCCACTAATTTTCAAAAACCGACACCAACGCAATTTATATTAAAAAACCGACACTGACGCCACTAATTTTCAAAAACCGATACCGACGCACTTTATATAAAAAAACCCACACTGACGCCCTCTATTTTCAAAAACCGATAACGACGCCACTAATTTTCAAAAAACGACACCGACGCCCTCTATTTTCAAAAACCGACACCGACGCACTTTATAATAAAAAACCGACACTGACGTCACTAATTTTAAAAAACGGACACTGACGCCATCTATTTTCAAAAACCGTCACCGACGCACTTTTTATCAAAAAACCAACACCGACGCACTTTATATTAAAAAACCGACATTGACGCCCTCTTTTTTTCAAAAACCGATAACGACGCCACTAATTTTCAAAAACCGAAACCGACGCCGTTTATTTTCAAAAACCGATAACGACGCCACTAATTTTCAAAAACCGACACCGACGCACTTTATATAAAAAAACCGACACTGACGCCCTCTATTTTCAAAAACCGATATTGACACCACTAATTTTCAAAAACCGTCACCAATTTATATTTAAAAACCGACACTGACGCCACTAATTTTCAAAAACCGATACCGACGCACTTTATATAAAAAAACCGACACTGACGCCCTCTATTTTCAAAAACCGATAACGACGCCACTAATTTTCAAAAACCGACACTGACGCACTTTATATAAAAAAACCGACACTGGCGCCCTCTATTTTCAAAAACCGATATCGACGCCACTAATTTTCAAAAACCGACACCTACGCAATTTATATTAAAAAACCGACACTGACGCCACTAATTTTCAAAAACCGATACCGACGCACTTTATATAAAAAAATCCACACTGACGCCCTCTATTTTCAAAAACCGATAAGGACGCCACTAATTTTCAAAAACCGGCACCGACGCACTTTATATAAAAAAACCGACACTGACGCCCTCTATTTTCAAAAACCGTTACCGACGCATTTTTTAACTAAAAACCGACACCGACGCACTTCATATTAAAAAAACGACATTGACGCCCTCTATTTTCAAAAACCGATAACGTCGCCACTAATTTTCAAAAACCGACACTGACGCCCTCTATTTTCAAAAACCGTTACCGACGCATTTTTTAACAAATAACCGACACCGACGCAATTTATATTAAAAAACCGACGATGACGCCACTAATTTTAAAAACCGATACCGACGCATTTTATATAAAAAAATCGACACTGACGCCCTCTTTTTTTAAAAACCGATAACGACGCCAGTAATTTTCAAAAACCGACACCAACGCACTTTATATAAAAAAACCGACACCGACGCCCTCTATTTTCAAAAACCGATAAGGACGCCACTAATTTTTAAAAACCGACGCCGACGCACTTTATATAAAAAAAACCGACACTGACGCCGTCTATTTTCAAAAACCGATAACAACGTCGCTAATTTTAAAAACGGCCACCGACACCCTCTATTTTCAAAAACCGACACCGACGCCCTCTATTTTCAAAAACCGATATAGACGCTACTAATTTTCAAAAACCGACACCGACGCACTTTATATAAAAAAACCGACACTGACGCCCTCTATTTTCAAAAGCCGATATCGACGCCACTAATTTTCAAAAACCGACACCTACGCAATTTATATTAAAAAACCGACACTGACGCCACTAATTTTCAAAAACCGATACCGACGCACTTTATATAAAAAAACCCACACTGACGCCCTCTATTTTCAAAAACCGATAAGGACGCCACTTATTTTCAAAAACCGGCACCGACGCACTTTTTATAAAAAAACCGAAACTGACGCCATCTATTTTCAAAAACCGATAACGTCGCCACTAATTTTCAAAATCCGACACTGACGCCCTCTATTTTCAAAAACCGTTACCGACGAATTTTTTAACAAAAAACCGACACCGACGCACTTTATATTAAAAAAACGACATTGACGCCCTCTATTTTCAAAAACCGATAACGACGCCACTAACTTTCAAAAACCGACCCCGACGCCCTCTATTTTCGAAAACCGATAACGACGCTTTTTTTATTAAAAAACCGACACTTACGCCCTCTATTTTTAAAAACCGAAACCGGCGCCCTCTCTTTTCAAAAACCGACACCGACGCACTTTATAACAAAAAACCGACACCGACGCCCTCAATTTTCAAAAACCGATAACGTCGCCACTAATTTTCAAAAACCGACACTGACGCCCTCTATTTTCAAAAACCGTTACCGACGAATTTTTTAACAAAAAACCGACACCGACGCACTTTATATTAAAAAAACGACATTGACGCCCTCTATTTTCAAAAACCGATAACGACGCCACTAACTTTCAAAAACCGACCCCGACGCCCTCTATTTTCGAAAACCGATAACGACGCTTTTTTTATTAAAAAACCGACACTTACGCCCTCTATTTTTAAAAACCGAAACCGGCGCCCTCTCTTTTCAAAAACCGACACCGACGCACTTTATAACAAAAAACCGACACCGACGCCCTCAATTTTCAAAAACCGATATCGACGCCACTAATTTTCAAAAACCGAAACCGACGCAATTTATATGAAAAAACCGACACTGACGCCACTAATTTTCAAAAACCGAAACCGACGCTGTTTTTATTAAAAAACCGACACTGACGCCCTCTTTTTTCAAAAACCGATAACGACACCACTAATTTTCAAAAACCGACACCGACGCCCTCTATTTTCAAAAACCGATAACGACGCTCTTTATATTAAAAAACCGACACTGACGCCCTCTATTTTCAAAAAACGATAAAGACGCCACTAATTTTCAAAAACCGAAACCGACGCCGTTTATCTTAAAAAACCGACACTGACGCCACTAATTTTAAAAAACCGACACCGACGCACTTTGTATTAAAAAACCGACACCGACGCCTTCTATTTTCAAAAACGGATAACGACACTCTTTATATTAAAAAACCGACACTGACGCCCTCTATTTTCAAAAACCGATAACGACGCCACTAATTTTCAAAAACCGAAAACGACGCCGTTTTTATAAAAAAACCGAAACTGACGCCACTAATGTTAAAAAACCGTCACCGACTCCCTCTATTTCCAAAAACCGATAAGGACGCCACTTATTTTCAAAAACCGACACTGACGCCGTCTATTTTCAAAAACCGATAACAACGCCGCTAATTTAAAAAACGGCCACCGACACCCTTTGTTTTCAAAAACCGATATCGACGCCACTAATTTTCAAAAACCGTCACCGGCGCACTTTATATTAAAAAACCGTCACTAACGCCACTAATTTTCAAAAACCGATACCGACGCACTTTATATAAAAAAACCGACACTAACGCCACTAATTTTCATAAACCGATACCGACGCACTTTATATTAAAAAACCGACACTGACGCCCTCTATTTTCAAAAACCGATAACGACGCCACTAATTTTCAAAAACCGACACCGACGCACTTTATATAAAAAAACCGACACTGACGCCCTCTATTTTCAAAAACCGATATTGACACCACTAATTTTCAAAAACCGTCACCAATTTATATTTAAAACCGACACTGACGCCACTAATTTTCAAAAACCGATACCGACGCACTTTATATAAAAAAACCGACACTGACGCCCTCTTTTTTCAAAAACCGATAACGACGCCACTAATTTTCAAAAACCGACACTGACGCACTTTATATAAAAACACCGACACTGGCGCCCTCTATTTTCAAAAACCGATATCGACGCCACTAATTTTCAAAAACCGACACCTACGCAATTTATATTAAAAAACCGACACTGACGCCACTAATTTTCAAAAACCGATACCGACGCACTTTATATAAAAAAACCCACACTGACGCCCTCTATTTTCAAAAACCGGCACCGACGCACTTTATATAAAAAAACCGACACTGACGCCCTCTATTTTCAAAAACCGTTACCGACGCATTTTTTAACTAAAAACCGACACCGACGCACTTTATATTAAAAAAACGACATTGACGCACTCTATTTTCAAAAACCGATAACGTCGCCACTAATTTTCAAAAACCGACACTGACGCCTTCTATTTTCAAAAACCGTTACCGACGGATTTTTTAACAAAAAACCGACACCGACGCACTTTATATTAAAAAAACGACATTGACGCCCTCTATTTTCAAAAACCGATAACGGCGCCACTAATTTTCAAAAACCGAAACCGACGCCGTTTATATTAAAAAACCGACACTGACGCCCTTTATTTCAAAAACCGATAACGTAGCCACTAATTTTCAAAAACCGACACTGACGCCCTCTATTTTCAAAAACCGACACCGACGCCCTCTATTTTCAAAAACCGACACCGACGCACTTTTTAACAAAAAACCGACACCGACGCAGTTTATATAAAAAAACCGACACTGACGCCCTCTATTTTCAAAAAACCGATAACGACGCCACTAACTTTCAAAAACCGACAACGACGCCCTCTATTTTCAAAAACCGACACCGACGCACTTTTTAACAAAAAACCGACACCGACGCACTTTATATAAAAAAACCCACACTGACGCCCTCTATTTTCAAAAACCGATAACGACGCCACTAATTTTCAAAAAACGACACCGACGCCCTCTATTTTCAAAAACCGACACCGACGCACTTTATAATAAAAAACCGACACTGACGCCACTAATTTTAAAAAACGGACACTGACGCCATCTATTTTCAAAAACCGTCACCGACGCACTTTTTATCAAAAAACCAACACCGACGCACTTTATATTAAAAAACCGACATTGACGCCCTCTTTTTTTCAAAAACCGATAACGACGCCACTAATTTTCAAAAACCGAAACCGACGCCGTTTATTTTCAAAAACCGATAACGACGCCACTAATTTTCAAAAACCGACACCGACGCACTTTATATAAAAAAACCGACACTGACGCCCTCTATTTTCAAAAACCGATATTGACACCACTAATTTTCAAAAACCGTCACCAATTTATATTTAAAAACCGACACTGACGCCACTAATTTTCAAAAACCGATACCGACGCACTTTATATAAAAAAACCGACACTGACGCCCTCTATTTTCAAAAACCGATAACGACGCCACTAATTTTCAAAAACCGACACTGACGCACTTTATATAAAAAAACCGACACTGGCGCCCTCTATTTTCAAAAACCGATATCGACGCCACTAATTTTCAAAAACCGACACCTACGCAATTTATATTAAAAAACCGACACTGACGCCACTAATTTTCAAAAACCGATACCGACGCACTTTATATAAAAAAATCCACACTGACGCCCTCTATTTTCAAAAACCGATAAGGACGCCACTAATTTTCAAAAACCGGCACCGACGCACTTTATATAAAAAAACCGACACTGACGCCCTCTATTTTCAAAAACCGTTACCGACGCATTTTTTAACTAAAAACCGACACCGACGCACTTCATATTAAAAAAACGACATTGACGCCCTCTATTTTCAAAAACCGATGACGTCGCCACTAATTTTCAAAAACCGACACTGACGCCCTCTATTTTCAAAAACCGTTACCGACGCATTTTTTAACAAATAACCGACACCGACGCAATTTATATTAAAAAACCGACGATGACGCCACTAATTTTAAAAACCGATACCGACGCATTTTATATAAAAAAACCGACACTGACGCCCTCTATTTTCAAAAACCGTTACCGACGCATTTTTTAACTAAAAACCGACACCGACGCACTTCATATTAAAAAAACGACATTGACGCCCTCTTTTTTCAAAAACCGATAACGACACCACTAATTTTCAAAAACCGACACCGACGCCCTCTATTTTCAAAAACCGACACCGACGCACTTTTTAACAAAAAACCGACACCGACGCAGTTTATATAAAAAAACCGACACTGACGCCCTCTATTTTCAAAAAACCGATAACGACGCCACTAACTTTCAAAAACCGACAACGACGCCCTCTATTTTCAAAAACCGACACCGACGCACTTTTTAACAAAAAACCGACACCGACGCACTTTATATAAAAAAACCCACACTGACGCCCTCTATTTTCAAAAACCGATAACGACGCCACTAATTTTCAAAAAACGACACCGACGCCCTCTATTTTCAAAAACCGACACCGACGCACTTTATAATAAAAAACCGACACTGACGCCACTAATTTTAAAAAACGGACACTGACGCCATCTATTTTCAAAAACCGTCACCGACGCACTTTTTATCAAAAAACCAACACCGACGCACTTTATATTAAAAAACCGACATTGACGCCCTCTTTTTTTCAAAAACCGATAACGACGCCACTAATTTTCAAAAACCGAAACCGACGCCGTTTATTTTCAAAAACCGATAACGACGCCACTAATTTTCAAAAACCGACACCGACGCACTTTATATAAAAAAACCGACACTGACGCCCTCTATTTTCAAAAACCGATATTGACACCACTAATTTTCAAAAACCGTCACCAATTTATATTTAAAAACCGACACTGACGCCACTAATTTTCAAAAACCGATACCGACGCACTTTATATAAAAAAACCGACACTGACGCCCTCTATTTTCAAAAACCGATAACGACGCCACTAATTTTCAAAAACCGACACTGACGCACTTTATATAAAAAAACCGACACTGGCGCCCTCTATTTTCAAAAACCGATATCGACGCCACTAATTTTCAAAAACCGACACCTACGCAATTTATATTAAAAAACCGACACTGACGCCACTAATTTTCAAAAACCGATACCGACGCACTTTATATAAAAAAATCCACACTGACGCCCTCTATTTTCAAAAACCGATAAGGACGCCACTAATTTTCAAAAACCGGCACCGACGCACTTTATATAAAAAAACCGACACTGACGCCCTCTATTTTCAAAAACCGTTACCGACGCATTTTTTAACTAAAAACCGACACCGACGCACTTCATATTAAAAAAACGACATTGACGCCCTCTATTTTCAAAAACCGATAACGTCGCCACTAATTTTCAAAAACCGACACTGACGCCCTCTATTTTCAAAAACCGTTACCGACGCATTTTTTAACAAATAACCGACACCGACGCAATTTATATTAAAAAACCGACGATGACGCCACTAATTTTAAAAACCGATACCGACGCATTTTATATAAAAAAACTGACACTGACGCCCTCTATTTTCAAAAACCGTTACCGACGCATTTTTTAACTAAAAACCGACACCGACGCACTTCATATTAAAAAAACGACATTGACGCCCTCTTTTTTCAAAAACCGATAACGACACCACTAATTTTCAAAAACCGACACCGACGCCCTCTATTTTCAAAAACCGATAACGACGCTCTTTATATTAAAAAACCGACACTGACGCCCTCTATTTTCAAAAAACGACACTGACGCACTTTATATAAAAAAACCGACACTGGCGCCCTCTATTTTCAAAAACCGATATCGACGCCACTAATTTTCAAAAACCGACACCTACGCAATTTATATTAAAAAACCGACACTGACGCCACTAATTTTCAAAAACCGATACCGACGCACTTTATATAAAAAAATCCACACTGACGCCCTCTATTTTCAAAAACCGATAAGGACGCCACTAATTTTCAAAAACCGGCACCGACGCACTTTATATAAAAAAACCGACACTGACGCCCTCTATTTTCAAAAACCGTTACCGACGCATTTTTTAACTAAAAACCGACACCGACGCACTTCATATTAAAAAAACGACATTGACGCCCTCTATTTTCAAAAACCGACACCTAAGCAATTTATATTAAAAAACCGACACTGACGCCACCAATTTTCAAAAACCGATACCGACGCACTTTATATAAAAAAACCCACACTGACGCCCTCTATTTTCAAAAACCGATAAGGACGCCACTTATTTTCAAAAACCGGCACCGACGCACTTTTTATAAAAAAACCGACACTGACGCCATCTATTTTCAAAAACCGATAACGTCGCCACTAATTTTCAAAAACCGACATTGACGCCCTCTATTTTCAAAAACCGTTACCGACGCATTTTTTAACAAAAAACCGACACCGACGCACTTTATATAAAAAAACCGACACTGACGCCCTCTATTTTCAAAAACCGATAACGACGCCACTAATTTTCAAAAACCGACACTGACGCACTTTATATAAAAAAACCGACACTGACGCCCTCTATTTCTCGAAAACCGATATCGACGCCACTAATTTTCAAAAACCGACACCTACGCAATTTATATTAAAAAACCGACACTGACGCCACTAATTTTCAAAAACCAATACCGACGCACTTTATATAAAAAAAACCCACACTGACGCCCTCTATTTTCAAAAACCGATAAGGACGCCACTAATTTTCAAAAACCGGCACCGACGCACTTTATATAAAAAAACCGACACTGACGCCCTCTTTTTTCAAAAACCGTTACCGACGCATTTTTTAACAAAAAACCGACACCGACGCACTTTATATTAAAAAAACGACATTGACGCCCTCTATTTTCAAAAACCGATAACGTCGCCACTAACTTTCAAAAACCGACACCGACGCCCTCTATTTTCAAAAACCGATAACGACGCTTTTTTTATTAAAAAACCGACACTTACGCCCTCTATTTTCAAAAACCGAAACCGGCGCCCTCTCTTTTCAAAAACCGACACCGACGCACTTTATAACAAAAAACCGACACCGACGCCCTCAATTTTCAAAAACCGATATCGACGCCACTAATTTTCAAAAACCGACACCTACGCAATTTATATTAAAAAACCGACACTGACGCCACGAATTTTCAAAAACCGATACCGACGCACTTTATATAAAAAACCCACACTGACGCCCTCTATTTTCAAAAACCGATAAGGACGCCACTAATTTTCAAAAACCGGCACCGACGCACTTTATATTAAAAAACCGACATTGACGCCCTCTATTTTCAAAAACCGACATTGACGCCCTTTATTTTCAAAAACCGATAACGACGCCATTAATTTTAAAAAACCGACACCGACACTCTCTATTTTCAAAAACCGATAACAACGCTCTTTATATTAAAAAACCGACACTGACGCCCTCTATTTTCAAAAACTTATAAGGACGCCACTTATTTTCAAAAACCGGCACCGACGCACTTTATATAAAAAAACCGACACTGACGCCATCTATTTTCAAAAACCGATAACGTCGCCACTTATTTTCAAAAACCGACACTGACGACCCTCTATTTTCAAAAACCGTTACCGACGCATTTTTTTACAAAAAACCGACACCGACGCACTTTATATTAAAAAAACGACATTGACGCCCTCTATTTTCAAAAACCGATAACGACGCCACTAACTTTCAAAAACCGGCACCGACGCACATTATATTAAAAAACCAACATTGACGCCCTTTATTTTCAAAAACCGATAACGACGCCATTAATTTTCAAAAACCGACACCGACACTCTCTATTTTCAAAAACCGATAACGACGCTCTTTATATTAAAAAACCGACACTGACGCCCTCTTTTTTTCAAAAACCGATAACGACGCCACTAATTTTCAAAAACCGAAACCGACGGCGTTTATTTTCAAAAACCGATAACGACGCCACTAATTTTCAAAAACCGACACCGACGCACTTTATATAAAAAAACCGACACTGACGCCCTCTATTTTCAAAAACCGTCTCCGACGCACTTTTTAACAAAAAACCGACACTGACGCCCTCTATTTTCAAAGACCGATATTGACACCACTAATTTTCAAAAACCGTCACCGACGCAATTTATATTTAAAAACCGACACTGACGCCACTAATTTAAAAAAACCGATACCGACGGACTTTATATAAAAAAACCGACACTGACGCACTCTATTTTCAAAAACCGATAACGACGCCACTAATTTTCAAAAACCGACACTGACGCACTTTATATAAAAAAACCGACACTGGCGCCCTCTATTTTCAAAAACCGATATCGACGCCACTAATTTTCAAAAACCGACACCAACGCAATTTATATTAAAAAACCGACACTGACGCCACTAATTTTCAAAAACCGATACCGACGCACTTTATATAAAAAAACCCACACTGACGCCCTCTATTTTCAAAAACCGATAACGACGCCACTAATTTTCAAAAAACGACACCGACGCCCTCTATTTTCAAAAACCGACACCGACGCACTTTATAATAAAAAACCGACACTGACGTCACTAATTTTAAAAAACGGACACTGACGCCATCTATTTTCAAAAACCGTCACCGACGCACTTTTTATCAAAAAACCAACACCGACGCACTTTATATTAAAAAACCGACATTGACGCCCTCTTTTTTTCAAAAACCGATAACGACGCCACTAATTTTCAAAAACCGAAACCGACGCCGTTTATTTTCAAAAACCGATAACGACGCCACTAATTTTCAAAAACCGACACCGACGCACTTTATATAAAAAAACCGACACTGACGCCCTCTATTTTCAAAAACCGATATTGACACCACTAATTTTCAAAAACCGTCACCAATTTATATTTAAAAACCGACACTGACGCCACTAATTTTCAAAAACCGATACCGACGCACTTTATATAAAAAAACCGACACTGACGCCCTCTATTTTCAAAAACCGATAACGACGCCACTAATTTTCAAAAACCGACACTGACGCACTTTATATAAAAAAACCGACACTGGCGCCCTCTATTTTCAAAAACCGATATCGACGCCACTAATTTTCAAAAACCGACACCTACGCAATTTATATTAAAAAACCGACACTGACGCCACTAATTTTCAAAAACCGATACCGACGCACTTTATATAAAAAAATCCACACTGACGCCCTCTATTTTCAAAAACCGATAAGGACGCCACTAATTTTCAAAAACCGGCACCGACGCACTTTATATAAAAAAACCGACACTGACGCCCTCTATTTTCAAAAACCGTTACCGACGCATTTTTTAACTAAAAACCGACACCGACGCACTTCATATTAAAAAAACGACATTGACGCCCTCTATTTTCAAAAACCGATAACGTCGCCACTAATTTTCAAAAACCGACACTGACGCCCTCTATTTTCAAAAACCGTTACCGACGCATTTTTTAACAAATAACCGACACCGACGCAATTTATATTAAAAAACCGACGATGACGCCACTAATTTTAAAAACCGATACCGACGCATTTTATATAAAAAAATCGACACTGACGCCCTCTTTTTTTAAAAACCGATAACGACGCCACTAATTTTCAAAAACCGACACCAACGCACTTTATATAAAAAAACCGACACCGACGCCCTCTATTTTCAAAAACCGATAAGGACGCCACTAATTTTTAAAAACCGACGCCGACGCACTTTATATAAAAAAAACCGACACTGACGCCGTCTATTTTCAAAAACCGATAACAACGTCGCTAATTTTAAAAACGGCCACCGACACCCTCTATTTTCAAAAACCGACACCGACGCCCTCTATTTTCAAAAACCGATATAGACGCTACTAATTTTCAAAAACCGACACCGACGCACTTTATATAAAAAAACCGACACTGACGCCCTCTATTTTCAAAAGCCGATATCGACGCCACTAATTTTCAAAAACCGACACCTACGCAATTTATATTAAAAAACCGACACTGACGCCACTAATTTTCAAAAACCGATACCGACGCACTTTATATAAAAAAACCCACACTGACGCCCTCTATTTTCAAAAACCGATAAGGACGCCACTTATTTTCAAAAACCGGCACCGACGCACTTTTTATAAAAAAACCGAAACTGACGCCATCTATTTTCAAAAACCGATAACGTCGCCACTAATTTTCAAAATCCGACACTGACGCCCTCTATTTTCAAAAACCGTTACCGACGAATTTTTTAACAAAAAACCGACACCGACGCACTTTATATTAAAAAAACGACATTGACGCCCTCTATTTTCAAAAACCGATAACGACGCCACTAACTTTCAAAAACCGACCCCGACGCCCTCTATTTTCGAAAACCGATAACGACGCTTTTTTTATTAAAAAACCGACACTTACGCCCTCTATTTTTAAAAACCGAAACCGGCGCCCTCTCTTTTCAAAAACCGACACCGACGCACTTTATAACAAAAAACCGACACCGACGCCCTCAATTTTCAAAAACCGATAACGTCGCCACTAATTTTCAAAAACCGACACTGACGCCCTCTATTTTCAAAAACCGTTACCGACGAATTTTTTAACAAAAAACCGACACCGACGCACTTTATATTAAAAAAACGACATTGACGCCCTCTATTTTCAAAAACCGATAACGACGCCACTAACTTTCAAAAACCGACCCCGACGCCCTCTATTTTCGAAAACCGATAACGACGCTTTTTTTATTAAAAAACCGACACTTACGCCCTCTATTTTTAAAAACCGAAACCGGCGCCCTCTCTTTTCAAAAACCGACACCGACGCACTTTATAACAAAAAACCGACACCGACGCCCTCAATTTTCAAAAACCGATATCGACGCCACTAATTTTCAAAAACCGAAACCGACGCAATTTATATGAAAAAACCGACACTGACGCCACTAATTTTCAAAAACCGAAACCGACGCTGTTTTTATTAAAAAACCGACACTGACGCCCTCTTTTTTCAAAAACCGATAACGACACCACTAATTTTCAAAAACCGACACCGACGCCCTCTATTTTCAAAAACCGATAACGACGCTCTTTATATTAAAAAACCGACACTGACGCCCTCTATTTTCAAAAAACGATAAAGACGCCACTAATTTTCAAAAACCGAAACCGACGCCGTTTATCTTAAAAAACCGACACTGACGCCACTAATTTTAAAAAACCGACACCGACGCACTTTGTATTAAAAAACCGACACCGACGCCTTCTATTTTCAAAAACGGATAACGACACTCTTTATATTAAAAAACCGACACTGACGCCCTCTATTTTCAAAAACCGATAACGACGCCACTAATTTTCAAAAACCGAAAACGACGCCGTTTTTATAAAAAAACCGAAACTGACGCCACTAATGTTAAAAAACCGTCACCGACTCCCTCTATTTCCAAAAACCGATAAGGACGCCACTTATTTTCAAAAACCGACACTGACGCCGTCTATTTTCAAAAACCGATAACAACGCCGCTAATTTAAAAAACGGCCACCGACACCCTTTGTTTTCAAAAACCGATATCGACGCCACTAATTTTCAAAAACCGTCACCGGCGCACTTTATATTAAAAAACCGTCACTAACGCCACTAATTTTCAAAAACCGATACCGACGCACTTTATATAAAAAAACCGACACTAACGCCACTAATTTTCATAAACCGATACCGACGCACTTTATATTAAAAAACCGACACTGACGCCCTCTATTTTCAAAAACCGATAACGACGCCACTAATTTTCAAAAACCGACACCGACGCACTTTATATAAAAAAACCGACACTGACGCCCTCTATTTTCAAAAACCGATATTGACACCACTAATTTTCAAAAACCGTCACCAATTTATATTTAAAACCGACACTGACGCCACTAATTTTCAAAAACCGATACCGACGCACTTTATATAAAAAAACCGACACTGACGCCCTCTTTTTTCAAAAACCGATAACGACGCCACTAATTTTCAAAAACCGACACTGACGCACTTTATATAAAAACACCGACACTGGCGCCCTCTATTTTCAAAAACCGATATCGACGCCACTAATTTTCAAAAACCGACACCTACGCAATTTATATTAAAAAACCGACACTGACGCCACTAATTTTCAAAAACCGATACCGACGCACTTTATATAAAAAAACCCACACTGACGCCCTCTATTTTCAAAAACCGGCACCGACGCACTTTATATAAAAAAACCGACACTGACGCCCTCTATTTTCAAAAACCGTTACCGACGCATTTTTTAACTAAAAACCGACACCGACGCACTTTATATTAAAAAAACGACATTGACGCACTCTATTTTCAAAAACCGATAACGTCGCCACTAATTTTCAAAAACCGACACTGACGCCTTCTATTTTCAAAAACCGTTACCGACGGATTTTTTAACAAAAAACCGACACCGACGCACTTTATATTAAAAAAACGACATTGACGCCCTCTATTTTCAAAAACCGATAACGGCGCCACTAATTTTCAAAAACCGAAACCGACGCCGTTTATATTAAAAAACCGACACTGACGCCCTTTATTTCAAAAACCGATAACGTAGCCACTAATTTTCAAAAACCGACACTGACGCCCTCTATTTTCAAAAACCGACACCGACGCCCTCTATTTTCAAAAACCGACACCGACGCACTTTTTAACAAAAAACCGACACCGACGCAGTTTATATAAAAAAACCGACACTGACGCCCTCTATTTTCAAAAACCGACACCGACGCACTTTTTAACAAAAAACCGACACCGACGCAGTTTATATAAAAAAACCGACACTGACGCCCTCTATTTTCAAAAAACCGATAACGACGCCACTAACTTTCAAAAACCGACAACGACGCCCTCTATTTTCAAAAACCGACACCGACGCACTTTTTAACAAAAAACCGACACCGACGCACTTTATATAAAAAAACCCACACTGACGCCCTCTATTTTCAAAAACCGATAACGACGCCACTAATTTTCAAAAAACGACACCGACGCCCTCTATTTTCAAAAACCGACACCGACGCACTTTATAATAAAAAACCGACACTGACGCCACTAATTTTAAAAAACGGACACTGACGCCATCTATTTTCAAAAACCGTCACCGACGCACTTTTTATCAAAAAACCAACACCGACGCACTTTATATTAAAAAACCGACATTGACGCCCTCTTTTTTTCAAAAACCGATAACGACGCCACTAATTTTCAAAAACCGAAACCGACGCCGTTTATTTTCAAAAACCGATAACGACGCCACTAATTTTCAAAAACCGACACCGACGCACTTTATATAAAAAAACCGACACTGACGCCCTCTATTTTCAAAAACCGATATTGACACCACTAATTTTCAAAAACCGTCACCAATTTATATTTAAAAACCGACACTGACGCCACTAATTTTCAAAAACCGATACCGACGCACTTTATATAAAAAAACCGACACTGACGCCCTCTATTTTCAAAAACCGATAACGACGCCACTAATTTTCAAAAACCGACACTGACGCACTTTATATAAAAAAACCGACACTGGCGCCCTCTATTTTCAAAAACCGATATCGACGCCACTAATTTTCAAAAACCGACACCTACGCAATTTATATTAAAAAACCGACACTGACGCCACTAATTTTCAAAAACCGATACCGACGCACTTTATATAAAAAAATCCACACTGACGCCCTCTATTTTCAAAAACCGATAAGGACGCCACTAATTTTCAAAAACCGGCACCGACGCACTTTATATAAAAAAACCGACACTGACGCCCTCTATTTTCAAAAACCGTTACCGACGCATTTTTTAACTAAAAACCGACACCGACGCACTTCATATTAAAAAAACGACATTGACGCCCTCTATTTTCAAAAACCGATAACGTCGCCACTAATTTTCAAAAACCGACACTGACGCCCTCTATTTTCAAAAACCGTTACCGACGCATTTTTTAACAAATAACCGACACCGACGCAATTTATATTAAAAAACCGACGATGACGCCACTAATTTTAAAAACCGATACCGACGCATTTTATATAAAAAAACTGACACTGACGCCCTCTATTTTCAAAAACCGTTACCGACGCATTTTTTAACTAAAAACCGACACCGACGCACTTCATATTAAAAAAACGACATTGACGCCCTCTTTTTTCAAAAACCGATAACGACACCACTAATTTTCAAAAACCGACACCGACGCCCTCTATTTTCAAAAACCGATAACGACGCTCTTTATATTAAAAAACCGACACTGACGCCCTCTATTTTCAAAAAACGACACTGACGCACTTTATATAAAAAAACCGACACTGGCGCCCTCTATTTTCAAAAACCGATATCGACGCCACTAATTTTCAAAAACCGACACCTACGCAATTTATATTAAAAAACCGACACTGACGCCACTAATTTTCAAAAACCGATACCGACGCACTTTATATAAAAAAATCCACACTGACGCCCTCTATTTTCAAAAACCGATAAGGACGCCACTAATTTTCAAAAACCGGCACCGACGCACTTTATATAAAAAAACCGACACTGACGCCCTCTATTTTCAAAAACCGTTACCGACGCATTTTTTAACTAAAAACCGACACCGACGCACTTCATATTAAAAAAACGACATTGACGCCCTCTATTTTCAAAAACCGACACCTAAGCAATTTATATTAAAAAACCGACACTGACGCCACCAATTTTCAAAAACCGATACCGACGCACTTTATATAAAAAAACCCACACTGACGCCCTCTATTTTCAAAAACCGATAAGGACGCCACTTATTTTTAAAAACCGGCACCGACGCACTTTTTATAAAAAAACCGACACTGACGCCATCTATTTTCAAAAACCGATAACGTCGCCACTAATTTTCAAAAACCGACATTGACGCCCTCTATTTTCAAAAACCGTTACCGACGCATTTTTTAACAAAAAACCGACACCGACGCACTTTATATAAAAAAACCGACACTGACGCCCTCTATTTTCAAAAACCGATAACGACGCCACTAATTTTCAAAAACCGACACTGACGCACTTTATATAAAAAAACCGACACTGACGCCCTCTATTTCTCGAAAACCGATATCGACGCCACTAATTTTCAAAAACCGACACCTACGCAATTTATATTAAAAAACCGACACTGACGCCACTAATTTTCAAAAACCAATACCGACGCACTTTATATAAAAAAAACCCACACTGACGCCCTCTATTTTCAAAAACCGATAAGGACGCCACTAATTTTCAAAAACCGGCACCGACGCACTTTATATAAAAAAACCGACACTGACGCCCTCTTTTTTCAAAAACCGTTACCGACGCATTTTTTAACAAAAAACCGACACCGACGCACTTTATATTAAAAAAACGACATTGACGCCCTCTATTTTCAAAAACCGATAACGTCGCCACTAACTTTCAAAAACCGACACCGACGCCCTCTATTTTCAAAAACCGATAACGACGCTTTTTTTATTAAAAAACCGACACTTACGCCCTCTATTTTCAAAAACCGAAACCGGCGCCCTCTCTTTTCAAAAACCGACACCGACGCACTTTATAACAAAAAACCGACACCGACGCCCTCAATTTTCAAAAACCGATATCGACGCCACTAATTTTCAAAAACCGACACCTACGCAATTTATATTAAAAAACCGACACTGACGCCACGAATTTTCAAAAACCGATACCGACGCACTTTATATAAAAAACCCACACTGACGCCCTCTATTTTCAAAAACCGATAAGGACGCCACTAATTTTCAAAAACCGGCACCGACGCACTTTATATTAAAAAACCGACATTGACGCCCTCTATTTTCAAAAACCGACATTGACGCCCTTTATTTTCAAAAACCGATAACGACGCCATTAATTTTAAAAAACCGACACCGACACTCTCTATTTTCAAAAACCGATAACAACGCTCTTTATATTAAAAAACCGACACTGACGCCCTCTATTTTCAAAAACTTATAAGGACGCCACTTATTTTCAAAAACCGGCACCGACGCACTTTATATAAAAAAACCGACACTGACGCCATCTATTTTCAAAAACCGATAACGTCGCCACTTATTTTCAAAAACCGACACTGACGACCCTCTATTTTCAAAAACCGTTACCGACGCATTTTTTTACAAAAAACCGACACCGACGCACTTTATATTAAAAAAACGACATTGACGCCCTCTATTTTCAAAAACCGATAACGACGCCACTAACTTTCAAAAACCGGCACCGACGCACATTATATTAAAAAACCAACATTGACGCCCTTTATTTTCAAAAACCGATAACGACGCCATTAATTTTCAAAAACCGACACCGACACTCTCTATTTTCAAAAACCGATAACGACGCTCTTTATATTAAAAAACCGACACTGACGCCCTCTTTTTTCAAAAACCGATAACGACGCCACTAATTTTCAAAAACCGAAACCGACGGCGTTTATTTTCAAAAACCGATAACGACGCCACTAATTTTCAAAAACCGACACCGACGCACTTTATATAAAAAAACCGACACTGACGCCCTCTATTTTCAAAAACCGTCTCCGACGCACTTTTTAACAAAAAACCGACACTGACGCCCTCTATTTTCAAAGACCGATATTGACACCACTAATTTTCAAAAACCGTCACCGACGCAATTTATATTTAAAAACCGACACTGACGCCACTAATTTAAAAAAACCGATACCGACGGACTTTATATAAAAAAACCGACACTGACGCACTCTATTTTCAAAAACCGATAACGACGCCACTAATTTTCAAAAACCGACACTGACGCACTTTATATAAAAAAACCGACACTGGCGCCCTCTATTTTCAAAAACCGATATCGACGCCACTAATTTTCAAAAACCGACACCAACGCAATTTATATTAAAAAACCGACACTGACGCCACTAATTTTCAAAAACCGATACCGACGCACTTTATATAAAAAAACCCACACTGACGCCCTCTATTTTCAAAAACCGATAACGACGCCACTAATTTTCAAAAAACGACACCGACGCCCTCTATTTTCAAAAACCGACACCGACGCACTTTATAATAAAAAACCGACACTGACGTCACTAATTTTAAAAAACGGACACTGACGCCATCTATTTTCAAAAACCGTCACCGACGCACTTTTTATCAAAAAACCAACACCGACGCACTTTATATTAAAAAACCGACATTGACGCCCTCTTTTTTTCAAAAACCGATAACGACGCCACTAATTTTCAAAAACCGAAACCGACGCCGTTTATTTTCAAAAACCGATAACGACGCCACTAATTTTCAAAAACCGACACCGACGCACTTTATATAAAAAAACCGACACTGACGCCCTCTATTTTCAAAAACCGATATTGACACCACTAATTTTCAAAAACCGTCACCAATTTATATTTAAAAACCGACACTGACGCCACTAATTTTCAAAAACCGATACCGACGCACTTTATATAAAAAAACCGACACTGACGCCCTCTATTTTCAAAAACCGATAACGACGCCACTAATTTTCAAAAACCGACACTGACGCACTTTATATAAAAAAACCGACACTGGCGCCCTCTATTTTCAAAAACCGATATCGACGCCACTAATTTTCAAAAACCGACACCTACGCAATTTATATTAAAAAACCGACACTGACGCCACTAATTTTCAAAAACCGATACCGACGCACTTTATATAAAAAAATCCACACTGACGCCCTCTATTTTCAAAAACCGATAAGGACGCCACTAATTTTCAAAAACCGGCACCGACGCACTTTATATAAAAAAACCGACACTGACGCCCTCTATTTTCAAAAACCGTTACCGACGCATTTTTTAACTAAAAACCGACACCGACGCACTTCATATTAAAAAAACGACATTGACGCCCTCTATTTTCAAAAACCGATAACGTCGCCACTAATTTTCAAAAACCGACACTGACGCCCTCTATTTTCAAAAACCGTTACCGACGCATTTTTTAACAAATAACCGACACCGACGCAATTTATATTAAAAAACCGACGATGACGCCACTAATTTTAAAAACCGATACCGACGCATTTTATATAAAAAAATCGACACTGACGCCCTCTTTTTTTAAAAACCGATAACGACGCCACTAATTTTCAAAAACCGACACCAACGCACTTTATATAAAAAAACCGACACCGACGCCCTCTATTTTCAAAAACCGATAAGGACGCCACTAATTTTTAAAAACCGACGCCGACGCACTTTATATAAAAAAAACCGACACTGACGCCGTCTATTTTCAAAAACCGATAACAACGTCGCTAATTTTAAAAACGGCCACCGACACCCTCTATTTTCAAAAACCGACACCGACGCCCTCTATTTTCAAAAACCGATATAGACGCTACTAATTTTCAAAAACCGACACCGACGCACTTTATATAAAAAAACCGACACTGACGCCCTCTATTTTCAAAAGCCGATATCGACGCCACTAATTTTCAAAAACCGACACCTACGCAATTTATATTAAAAAACCGACACTGACGCCACTAATTTTCAAAAACCGATACCGACGCACTTTATATAAAAAAACCCACACTGACGCCCTCTATTTTCAAAAACCGATAAGGACGCCACTTATTTTCAAAAACCGGCACCGACGCACTTTTTATAAAAAAACCGAAACTGACGCCATCTATTTTCAAAAACCGATAACGTCGCCACTAATTTTCAAAATCCGACACTGACGCCCTCTATTTTCAAAAACCGTTACCGACGAATTTTTTAACAAAAAACCGACACCGACGCACTTTATATTAAAAAAACGACATTGACGCCCTCTATTTTCAAAAACCGATAACGACGCCACTAACTTTCAAAAACCGACCCCGACGCCCTCTATTTTCGAAAACCGATAACGACGCTTTTTTTATTAAAAAACCGACACTTACGCCCTCTATTTTTAAAAACCGAAACCGGCGCCCTCTCTTTTCAAAAACCGACACCGACGCACTTTATAACAAAAAACCGACACCGACGCCCTCAATTTTCAAAAACCGATAACGTCGCCACTAATTTTCAAAAACCGACACTGACGCCCTCTATTTTCAAAAACCGTTACCGACGAATTTTTTAACAAAAAACCGACACCGACGCACTTTATATTAAAAAAACGACATTGACGCCCTCTATTTTCAAAAACCGATAACGACGCCACTAACTTTCAAAAACCGACCCCGACGCCCTCTATTTTCGAAAACCGATAACGACGCTTTTTTTATTAAAAAACCGACACTTACGCCCTCTATTTTTAAAAACCGAAACCGGCGCCCTCTCTTTTCAAAAACCGACACCGACGCACTTTATAACAAAAAACCGACACCGACGCCCTCAATTTTCAAAAACCGATATCGACGCCACTAATTTTCAAAAACCGAAACCGACGCAATTTATATGAAAAAACCGACACTGACGCCACTAATTTTCAAAAACCGAAACCGACGCTGTTTTTATTAAAAAACCGACACTGACGCCCTCTTTTTTCAAAAACCGATAACGACACCACTAATTTTCAAAAACCGACACCGACGCCCTCTATTTTCAAAAACCGATAACGACGCTCTTTATATTAAAAAACCGACACTGACGCCCTCTATTTTCAAAAAACGATAAAGACGCCACTAATTTTCAAAAACCGAAACCGACGCCGTTTATCTTAAAAAACCGACACTGACGCCACTAATTTTAAAAAACCGACACCGACGCACTTTGTATTAAAAAACCGACACCGACGCCTTCTATTTTCAAAAACGGATAACGACACTCTTTATATTAAAAAACCGACACTGACGCCCTCTATTTTCAAAAACCGATAACGACGCCACTAATTTTCAAAAACCGAAAACGACGCCGTTTTTATAAAAAAACCGAAACTGACGCCACTAATGTTAAAAAACCGTCACCGACTCCCTCTATTTCCAAAAACCGATAAGGACGCCACTTATTTTCAAAAACCGACACTGACGCCGTCTATTTTCAAAAACCGATAACAACGCCGCTAATTTAAAAAACGGCCACCGACACCCTTTGTTTTCAAAAACCGATATCGACGCCACTAATTTTCAAAAACCGTCACCGGCGCACTTTATATTAAAAAACCGTCACTAACGCCACTAATTTTCAAAAACCGATACCGACGCACTTTATATAAAAAAACCGACACTAACGCCACTAATTTTCATAAACCGATACCGACGCACTTTATATTAAAAAACCGACACTGACGCCCTCTATTTTCAAAAACCGATAACGACGCCACTAATTTTCAAAAACCGACACCGACGCACTTTATATAAAAAAACCGACACTGACGCCCTCTATTTTCAAAAACCGATATTGACACCACTAATTTTCAAAAACCGTCACCAATTTATATTTAAAACCGACACTGACGCCACTAATTTTCAAAAACCGATACCGACGCACTTTATATAAAAAAACCGACACTGACGCCCTCTTTTTTCAAAAACCGATAACGACGCCACTAATTTTCAAAAACCGACACTGACGCACTTTATATAAAAACACCGACACTGGCGCCCTCTATTTTCAAAAACCGATATCGACGCCACTAATTTTCAAAAACCGACACCTACGCAATTTATATTAAAAAACCGACACTGACGCCACTAATTTTCAAAAACCGATACCGACGCACTTTATATAAAAAAACCCACACTGACGCCCTCTATTTTCAAAAACCGGCACCGACGCACTTTATATAAAAAAACCGACACTGACGCCCTCTATTTTCAAAAACCGTTACCGACGCATTTTTTAACTAAAAACCGACACCGACGCACTTTATATTAAAAAAACGACATTGACGCACTCTATTTTCAAAAACCGATAACGTCGCCACTAATTTTCAAAAACCGACACTGACGCCTTCTATTTTCAAAAACCGTTACCGACGGATTTTTTAACAAAAAACCGACACCGACGCACTTTATATTAAAAAAACGACATTGACGCCCTCTATTTTCAAAAACCGATAACGGCGCCACTAATTTTCAAAAACCGAAACCGACGCCGTTTATATTAAAAAACCGACACTGACGCCCTTTATTTCAAAAACCGATAACGTAGCCACTAATTTTCAAAAACCGACACTGACGCCCTCTATTTTCAAAAACCGACACCGACGCCCTCTATTTTCAAAAACCGACACCGACGCACTTTTTAACAAAAAACCGACACCGACGCAGTTTATATAAAAAAACCGACACTGACGCCCTCTATTTTCAAAAAACCGATAACGACGCCACTAACTTTCAAAAACCGACAACGACGCCCTCTATTTTCAAAAACCGACACCGACGCACTTTTTAACAAAAAACCGACACCGACGCACTTTATATAAAAAAACCCACACTGACGCCCTCTATTTTCAAAAACCGATAACGACGCCACTAATTTTCAAAAAACGACACCGACGCCCTCTATTTTCAAAAACCGACACCGACGCACTTTATAATAAAAAACCGACACTGACGCCACTAATTTTAAAAAACGGACACTGACGCCATCTATTTTCAAAAACCGTCACCGACGCACTTTTTATCAAAAAACCAACACCGACGCACTTTATATTAAAAAACCGACATTGACGCCCTCTTTTTTTCAAAAACCGATAACGACGCCACTAATTTTCAAAAACCGAAACCGACGCCGTTTATTTTCAAAAACCGATAACGACGCCACTAATTTTCAAAAACCGACACCGACGCACTTTATATAAAAAAACCGACACTGACGCCCTCTATTTTCAAAAACCGATATTGACACCACTAATTTTCAAAAACCGTCACCAATTTATATTTAAAAACCGACACTGACGCCACTAATTTTCAAAAACCGATACCGACGCACTTTATATAAAAAAACCGACACTGACGCCCTCTATTTTCAAAAACCGATAACGACGCCACTAATTTTCAAAAACCGACACTGACGCACTTTATATAAAAAAACCGACACTGGCGCCCTCTATTTTCAAAAACCGATATCGACGCCACTAATTTTCAAAAACCGACACCTACGCAATTTATATTAAAAAACCGACACTGACGCCACTAATTTTCAAAAACCGATACCGACGCACTTTATATAAAAAAATCCACACTGACGCCCTCTATTTTCAAAAACCGATAAGGACGCCACTAATTTTCAAAAACCGGCACCGACGCACTTTATATAAAAAAACCGACACTGACGCCCTCTATTTTCAAAAACCGTTACCGACGCATTTTTTAACTAAAAACCGACACCGACGCACTTCATATTAAAAAAAACGACATTGACGCCCTCTATTTTCAAAAACCGATGACGTCGCCACTAATTTTCAAAAACCGACACTGACGCCCTCTATTTTCAAAAACCGTTACCGACGCATTTTTTAACAAATAACCGACACCGACGCAATTTATATTAAAAAACCGACGATGACGCCACTAATTTTAAAAACCGATACCGACGCATTTTATATAAAAAAACCGACACTGACGCCCTCTATTTTCAAAAACCGTTACCGACGCATTTTTTAACTAAAAACCGACACCGACGCACTTCATATTAAAAAAACGACATTGACGCCCTCTTTTTTCAAAAACCGATAACGACACCACTAATTTTCAAAAACCGACACCGACGCCCTCTATTTTCAAAAACCGACACCGACGCACTTTTTAACAAAAAACCGACACCGACGCAGTTTATATAAAAAAACCGACACTGACGCCCTCTATTTTCAAAAAACCGATAACGACGCCACTAACTTTCAAAAACCGACAACGACGCCCTCTATTTTCAAAAACCGACACCGACGCACTTTTTAACAAAAAACCGACACCGACGCACTTTATATAAAAAAACCCACACTGACGCCCTCTATTTTCAAAAACCGATAACGACGCCACTAATTTTCAAAAAACGACACCGACGCCCTCTATTTTCAAAAACCGACACCGACGCACTTTATAATAAAAAACCGACACTGACGCCACTAATTTTAAAAAACGGACACTGACGCCATCTATTTTCAAAAACCGTCACCGACGCACTTTTTATCAAAAAACCAACACCGACGCACTTTATATTAAAAAACCGACATTGACGCCCTCTTTTTTTCAAAAACCGATAACGACGCCACTAATTTTCAAAAACCGAAACCGACGCCGTTTATTTTCAAAAACCGATAACGACGCCACTAATTTTCAAAAACCGACACCGACGCACTTTATATAAAAAAACCGACACTGACGCCCTCTATTTTCAAAAACCGATATTGACACCACTAATTTTCAAAAACCGTCACCAATTTATATTTAAAAACCGACACTGACGCCACTAATTTTCAAAAACCGATACCGACGCACTTTATATAAAAAAACCGACACTGACGCCCTCTATTTTCAAAAACCGATAACGACGCCACTAATTTTCAAAAACCGACACTGACGCACTTTATATAAAAAAACCGACACTGGCGCCCTCTATTTTCAAAAACCGATATCGACGCCACTAATTTTCAAAAACCGACACCTACGCAATTTATATTAAAAAACCGACACTGACGCCACTAATTTTCAAAAACCGATACCGACGCACTTTATATAAAAAAATCCACACTGACGCCCTCTATTTTCAAAAACCGATAAGGACGCCACTAATTTTCAAAAACCGGCACCGACGCACTTTATATAAAAAAACCGACACTGACGCCCTCTATTTTCAAAAACCGTTACCGACGCATTTTTTAACTAAAAACCGACACCGACGCACTTCATATTAAAAAAACGACATTGACGCCCTCTATTTTCAAAAACCGATAACGTCGCCACTAATTTTCAAAAACCGACACTGACGCCCTCTATTTTCAAAAACCGTTACCGACGCATTTTTTAACAAATAACCGACACCGACGCAATTTATATTAAAAAACCGACGATGACGCCACTAATTTTAAAAACCGATACCGACGCATTTTATATAAAAAAACTGACACTGACGCCCTCTATTTTCAAAAACCGTTACCGACGCATTTTTTAACTAAAAACCGACACCGACGCACTTCATATTAAAAAAACGACATTGACGCCCTCTTTTTTCAAAAACCGATAACGACACCACTAATTTTCAAAAACCGACACCGACGCCCTCTATTTTCAAAAACCGATAACGACGCTCTTTATATTAAAAAACCGACACTGACGCCCTCTATTTTCAAAAAACGACACTGACGCACTTTATATAAAAAAACCGACACTGGCGCCCTCTATTTTCAAAAACCGATATCGACGCCACTAATTTTCAAAAACCGACACCTACGCAATTTATATTAAAAAACCGACACTGACGCCACTAATTTTCAAAAACCGATACCGACGCACTTTATATAAAAAAATCCACACTGACGCCCTCTATTTTCAAAAACCGATAAGGACGCCACTAATTTTCAAAAACCGGCACCGACGCACTTTATATAAAAAAACCGACACTGACGCCCTCTATTTTCAAAAACCGTTACCGACGCATTTTTTAACTAAAAACCGACACCGACGCACTTCATATTAAAAAAACGACATTGACGCCCTCTATTTTCAAAAACCGATAACGTCGCCACTAATTTTCTAAAACCGACACTGACGCCCTCTATTTTCAAAAACCGTTACCGACGCATTTTTTAACAAATAACCGACACCGACGCAATTTATATTAAAAAACCGACGATGACGCCACTAATTTTAAAAACCGATACCGACGCATTTTATATAAAAAAATCGACACTGACGCAATTTATATTCAAAAACCGACACCAACGCACTTTATATAAAAAAACCGACACCGACGCCCTCTATTTTCAAAAACCGATAAGGACGCCACTAATTTTTAAAAACCGACGCCGACGCACTTTATATAAAAAAAACCGACACTGACGCCGTCTTTTTTTAAAAACCGATAACGACGCCACTAATTTTCAAAAACCGACACCAACGCACTTTATATAAAAAAACCGACACCGACGCCCTCTATTTTCAAAAACCGATAAGGACGCCACTAATTTTTAAAAACCGACGCCGACGCACTTTATATAAAAAAAACCGACACTGACGCCGTCTATTTTCAAAAACCGATAACAACGTCGCTAATTTTAAAAACGGCCACCGACACCCTCTATTTTCAAAAACCGACACCGACGCCCTCTATTTTCAAAAACCGATATAGACGCTACTAATTTTCAAAAACCGACACCGACGCACTTTATATAAAAAAACCGACACTGACGCCCTCTATTTTCAAAAGCCGATATCGACGCCACTAATTTTCAAAAACCGACACCTACGCAATTTATATTAAAAAACCGACGATGACGCCACTAATTTTAAAAACCGATACCGACGCATTTTATATAAAAAAACTGACACTGACGCCCTCTATTTTCAAAAACCGTTACCGACGCATTTTTTAACTAAAAACCGACACCGACGCACTTCATATTAAAAAAACGACATTGACGCCCTCTTTTTTCAAAAACCGATAACGACACCACTAATTTTCAAAAACCGACACCGACGCCCTCTATTTTCAAAAACCGATAACGACGCTCTTTATATTAAAAAACCGACACTGACGCCCTCTATTTTCAAAAAACGACACTGACGCACTTTATATAAAAAAACCGACACTGGCGCCCTCTATTTTCAAAAACCGATATCGACGCCACTAATTTTCAAAAACCGACACCTACGCAATTTATATTAAAAAACCGACACTGACGCCACTAATTTTCAAAAACCGATACCGACGCACTTTATATAAAAAAATCCACACTGACGCCCTCTATTTTCAAAAACCGATAAGGACGCCACTAATTTTCAAAAACCGGCACCGACGCACTTTATATAAAAAAACCGACACTGACGCCCTCTATTTTCAAAAACCGTTACCGACGCATTTTTTAACTAAAAACCGACACCGACGCACTTCATATTAAAAAAACGACATTGACGCCCTCTATTTTCAAAAACCGATAACGTCGCCACTAATTTTCTAAAACCGACACTGACGCCCTCTATTTTCAAAAACCGTTACCGACGCATTTTTTAACAAATAACCGACACCGACGCAATTTATATTAAAAAACCGACGATGACGCCACTAATTTTAAAAACCGATACCGACGCATTTTATATAAAAAAATCGACACTGACGCAATTTATATTCAAAAACCGACACCAACGCACTTTATATAAAAAAACCGACACCGACGCCCTCTATTTTCAAAAACCGATAAGGACGCCACTAATTTTTAAAAACCGACGCCGACGCACTTTATATAAAAAAAACCGACACTGACGCCGTCTTTTTTTAAAAACCGATAACGACGCCACTAATTTTCAAAAACCGACACCAACGCACTTTATATAAAAAAACCGACACCGACGCCCTCTATTTTCAAAAACCGATAAGGACGCCACTAATTTTTAAAAACCGACGCCGACGCACTTTATATAAAAAAAACCGACACTGACGCCGTCTATTTTCAAAAACCGATAACAACGTCGCTAATTTTAAAAACGGCCACCGACACCCTCTATTTTCAAAAACCGACACCGACGCCCTCTATTTTCAAAAACCGATATAGACGCTACTAATTTTCAAAAACCGACACCGACGCACTTTATATAAAAAAACCGACACTGACGCCCTCTATTTTCAAAAGCCGATATCGACGCCACTAATTTTCAAAAACCGACACCTACGCAATTTATATTAAAAAACCGACACTGACGCCACTAATTTTCAAAAACCGATACCGACGCACTTTATATAAAAAAACCCACACTGACGCCCTCTATTTTCAAAAACAGATAAGGACGCCACTTATTTTCAAAAACCGGCACCGACGCACTTTTTATAAAAAAACCGAAACTGACGCCATCTATTTTCAAAAACCGATAACGTCGCCACTAATTTTCAAAATCCGACACTGACGCCCTCTATTTTCAAAAACCGTTACCGACGCATTTTTTAACAAAAAACCGACACCGACGCACTTTATATTAAAAAAACGACATTGACGCCCTCTATTTTCAAAAACCGATAACGACGCCACTAACTTTCAAAAACCGACCCCGACGCCCTCTATTTTCGAAAACCGATGTCGACGCTTTTTTTATTAAAAAACCGACACTTACGCCCTCTATTTTTAAAAACCGAAACCGGCGCCCTCTCTTTTCAAAAACCGACACCGACGCACTTTATAACAAAAAACCGACACCGACGCCCTCAATTTTCAAAAACCGATATCGACGCCACTAATTTTCAAAAACCGACACCGACGCACTTTATATTAAAAAAACGACATTGACGCCCTCTATTTTCAAAAACCGATAACGTCGCCACTAATTTTCAAAAACCGACACTGACGCCCTCTATTTTCAAAAACCGTTACCGACGAATTTTTTAACAAAAAACCGACACCGACGCACTTTATATTAAAAAAACGACATTGACGCCCTCTATTTTCAAAAACCGATAACGACGCCACTAACTTTCAAAAACCGACCCCGACGCCCTCTATTTTCGAAAACCGATAACGACGCTTTTTTTATTAAAAAACCGACACTTACGCCCTCTATTTTTAAAAACCGAAACCGGCGCCCTCTCTTTTCAAAAACCGACACCGACGCACTTTATAACAAAAAACCGACACCGACGCCCTCAATTTTCAAAAACCGATATCGACGCCACTAATTTTCAAAAACCGAAACCGACGCAATTTATATGAAAAAACCGACACTGACGCCACTAATTTTCAAAAACCGAAACCGACGCTGTTTTTATTAAAAAACCGACACTGACGCCTTCTTTTTTCAAAAACCGATAACGACACCACTAATTTTCAAAAACCGACACCGACGCCCTCTATTTTCAAAAACCGATAACGACGCTCTTTATATTAAAAAACCGACACTGACGCCCTCTATTTTCAAAAAACGATAAAGACGCCACTAATTTTCAAAAACCGAAACCGACGCCGTTTATCTTAAAAAACCGACACTGACGCCACTAATTTTAAAAAACCGACACCGACGCACTTTGTATTAAAAAACCGACACCGACGCCTTCTATTTTCAAAAACGGATAACGACACTCTTTATATTAAAAAACCGACACTGACGCCCTCTATTTTCAAAAACCGATAACGACGCCACTAATTTTCAAAAACCGAAAACGACGCCGTTTTTATAAAAAAACCGAAACTGACGCCACTAATGTTAAAAAACCGTCACCGACTCCCTCTATTTCCAAAAACCGATAAGGACGCCACTAATTTTCAAAAACCGACACTGACGCCGTCTATTTTCAAAAACCGATAACAACGCCGCTAATTTAAAAAACGGCCACCGACACCCTTTGTTTTCAAAAACCGATATCGACGCCACTAATTTTCAAAAACCGTCACCGGCGCACTTTATATTAAAAAACCGACACTAACGCCACTAATTTTCATAAACCGATACCGACGCACTTTATATTAAAAAACCGACACTGACGCCCTCTATTTTCAAAAACCGATAACGACGCCACTAATTTTCAAAAACCGACACCGACGCACTTTATATAAAAAAACCGACACTGACGCCCTCTATTTTCAAAAACCGATATTGACACCACTAATTTTCAAAAACCGTCACCAATTTATATTTAAAACCGACACTGACGCCACTAATTTTCAAAAACCGATACCGACGCACTTTATATAAAAAAACCGACACTGACGCCCTCTATTTTCAAAAACCGATAACGACGCCACTAATTTTCAAAAACCGACACTGACGCACTTTATATAAAAAAACCGACACTGGCGCCCTCTATTTTCAAAAACCGATATCGACGCCACTAATTTTCAAAAACCGACACCTACGCAATTTATATTAAAAAACCGACACTGACGCCACTAATTTTCAAAAACCGATACCGACGCACTTTATATAAAAAAACCCACACTGACGCCCTCTATTTTCAAAAACCGATAAGGACGCCACTAATTTTCAAAAACCGGCACCGACGCACTTTATATAAAAAAACCGACACTGACGCCCTCTATTTTCAAAAACCGTTACCGACGCATTTTTTAACTAAAAACCGACACCGACGCACTTTATATTAAAAAAACGACATTGACGCCCTCTATTTTCAAAAACCGATAACGTCGCCACTAATTTTCAAAAACCGACACTGACGCCTTCTATTTTCAAAAACTGTTACCGACGGATTTTTTAACAAAAAACCGACACCGACGCACTTTATATTAAAAAAACGACGATGACGCCACTAATTTTAAAAACCGATACCGACGCATTTTATATAAAAAAACCGACACTGACGCCCTCTATTTTCAAAAACCGTTACCGACGCATTTTTTAACTAAAAACCGACACCGACGCACTTCATATTAAAAAAACGACACTGACGCCCTCTATTTTCAAAAACCGATAACGACGCCACTAATTTTCAAAAACCGACACTGACGCACTTTATATAAAAAAACCGACACTGGCGCCCTCTATTTTCAAAAACCGATATCGACGCCACTAATTTTCAAAAACCGACACCTACGCAATTTATATTAAAAAACCGACACTGACGCCACTAATTTTCAAAAACCGATACCGACGCACTTTATATAAAAAAACCCACACTGACGCCCTCTATTTTCAAAAACCGATAAGGACGCCACTAATTTTCAAAAACCGGCACCGACGCACTTTATATAAAAAAACCGACACTGACGCCCTCTATTTTCAAAAACCGTTACCGACGCATTTTTTAACTAAAAACCGACACCGACGCACTTTATATTAAAAAAACGACATTGACGCCCTCTATTTTCAAAAACCGATAACGTCGCCACTAATTTTCAAAAACCGACACTGACGCCTTCTATTTTCAAAAACCGTTACCGACGGATTTTTTAACAAAAAACCGACACCGACGCACTTTATATTAAAAAAACGACATTGACGCCCTCTATTTTCAAAAACCGATAACGACGCCACTAATTTTCAAAAACCGAAACCGACGCCGTTTATATTAAAAAACCGACACTGACGCCCTTTATTTCAAAAACCGATAACGTAGCCACTAATTTTCAAAAACCGACACTGACGCCCTCTATTTTCAAAAACCGACACCGACGCCCTCTATTTTCAAAAACCGACACCGACGCACTTTTTAACAAAAAACCGACACCGACGCAGTTTATATAAAAAAACCGACACTGACGCCCTCTATTTTCAAAAACCGATAACGACGCCACTAACTTTCAAAAACCGACAACGACGCCCTCTATTTTCAAAAACCGACACCGACGCACTTTTTAACAAAAAACCGACACCGACGCACTTTATATAAAAAAACCGACACTGACGCCCTCTATTTTCAAAAACCGATAACGACGCCACTAATTTTCAAAAAACGACACCGACGCCCTCTATTTTCAAAAACCGACACCGACGCACTTTATAATAAAAAACCGACACTGACGCCACTAATTTTAAAAAACGGACACTGACGCCATCTATTTTCAAAAACCGTCACCGACGCACTTTTTATCAAAAAACCAACACCGACGCACTTTATCTTAAAAAACTGACATTGACGCCCTCTATTTTCAAAAACCGACACTGACGCCCTCTTTTTTTCAAAAACCGATAACGACGCCACTAATTTTCAAAAACCGAAACCGACGCCGTTTATTTTCAAAAACCGATAACGACGCCACTAATTTTCAAAAACCGACACCGACGAACTTTATATAAAAAAAACCGACACTGATGCCCTCTATTTTCAAAAACCGTTACCGACGCATTTTTTAACTAAAAACCGACACCGACGCACTTCATATTAAAAAAACGACATTGACGCCCTCTATTTTCAAAAACCGATAACGTCGCCACTAATTTTCAAAAACCGACACTGACGCCCTCTCTTTTCAAAAACCGTTACCGACGCATTTTTTAACAAATAACCGACACCGACGCAATTTATATTAAAAAACCGACGATGACGCCACTAATTTTAAAAACCGATACCGACGCATTTTATATAAAAAAACCGACACTGACGCCCTCTATTTTCAAAAACCGTTACCGACGCATTTTTTAACTAAAAACCGACACCGACGCACTTCATATTAAAAAAACGACATTGACGCCCTCTTTTTTCAAAAACCGATAACGACACCACTAATTTTCAAAAACCGACACCGACGCCCTCTATTTTCAAAAACCGATAACGACGCTCTTTATATTAAAAAACCGACACTGACGCCCTCTATTTTCAAAAAACGACACTGACGCACTTTATATAAAAAAACCGACACTGGCGCCCTCTATTTTCAAAAACCGATATCGACGCCACTAATTTTCAAAAACCGACACCTACGCAATTTATATTAAAAAACCGACACTGACGCCACTAATTTTCAAAAACCGATACCGACGCACTTTATATAAAAAAATCCACACTGACGCCCTCTATTTTCAAAAACCGATAAGGACGCCACTAATTTTCAAAAACCGGCACCGACGCACTTTATATAAAAAAACCGACACTGACGCCCTCTATTTTCAAAAACCGTTACCGACGCATTTTTTAACTAAAAACCGACACCGACGCACTTCATATTAAAAAAACGACATTGACGCCCTCTATTTTCAAAAACCGATAACGTCGCCACTAATTTTCAAAAACCGACACTGACGCCCTCTTTTTTCAAAAACCGTTACCGACGCATTTTTTAACAAATAACCGACACCGACGCAATTTATATTAAAAAACCGACGATGACGCCACTAATTTTAAAAACCGATACCGACGCATTTTATATAAAAAAATCGACACTGACGCAATTTATATTCAAAAACCGACACCAACGCACTTTATATAAAAAAACCGACACCGACGCCCTCTATTTTCAAAAACCGATAAGGACGCCACTAATTTTTAAAAACCGACGCCGACGCACTTTATATAAAAAAAAACCGACACTGACGCCGTCTTTTTTTAAAAACCGATAACGACGCCACTAATTTTCAAAAACCGACACCAACGCACTTTATATAAAAAAACAGACACCGACGCCCTCTATTTTCAAAAACCGATAAGGACGCCACTAATTTTTAAAAACCGACGCCGACGCACTTTATATAAAAAAAACCGACACTGACGCCGTCTATTTTCAAAAACCGATAACAACGTCGCTAATTTTAAAAACGGCCACCGACACCCTCTATTTTCAAAAACCGACACCGACACCCTCTATTTTCAAAAACCGATATAGACGCTACTAATTTTCAAAAACCGACACCGACGCACTTTATATAAAAAAACCGACACTGACGCCCTCTATTTTCAAAAGCCGATATCGACGCCACTAATTTTCAAAAACCGACACCTACGCAATTTATATTAAAAAACCGACACTGACGCCACTAATTTTCAAAAACCAATACCGACGCACTTTATATAAAAAAACCCACACTGACGCCCTCTATTTTCAAAAACCGATAAGGACGCCACTAATTTTCAAAAACCGGCACCGACGCACTTTATATAAAAAAACCGACACTGACGCCCTCTGTTTTCAAAAACCGTTACCGACGCATTTTTTAACAAAAAACCGACACCGACGCACTTTATATTAAAAAAACGACATTGACGCCCTCTATTTGCAAAAACCGATAACGTCGCCACTAACTTTCAAAAACCGGCACCGACGCACTTTATATAAAAAAACCGACACTGACGCCCTCTATTTTCAAAAACCGTCACCGACGCACTTTTTATCAAAAAACCAACACCGACGCACTTTATATTAAAAAACCGACATTGACGCCCTCTATTTTCAAAAACCGACACTGACGCCCTCTTTTTTTCAAAAACCGATAACGACGCCTCTAATTTTCAAAAACCGAAACCGACGCCGTTTATTTTCAAAAACCGATAACGACGCCACTAATTTTCAAAAACCGACACCGACGCACTTTATGTAAAAAAACCGACACTGACGCCCTCTATTTTCAAAAACCGTCTCCGACGCACTTTTTACAAAAAACCGACACCGACGCACTTTATATTAAAAAACCGACACTGACGCCCTCTATTTTCAAAGACCGATATTGACGCCACTAATTTTCAAAAACCGTCACCGACGCAATTTATATTTAAAAACCGACACTGACGCCACTAATTTTCAAAAACCGATACCGACGCACTTTATATAAAAAAGCCGACACTGACGCCCTCTATTTTCAAAAACCGATAACGACGCCACTAATTTTCAAAAACCGACACTGACGCACTTTATATAAAAAAACCGACACTGACGCCCTCTATTTTCGAAAACCGATATCGACGCCACTAATTTTCAAAAACCGACACCTACGCAAATTATATTAAAAAACCGACACTGACGCCACTAATTTTCAAAAACCGACACTGACGCACTTTATATAAAAAAACCGACACTGACGCCCTCTATTTTCGAAAACCGATATCGACGCCACTAATTTTCAAAAACCGACACCTACGCAAATTATATTAAAAAACCGACACTGACGCCACTAATTTTCAAAAACCGATACCGACGCACTTTATATAAAAAACCCACACTGACGCCCTCTATTTTCAAAAACAGATAAGGACGCCACTAATTTTCAAAAACCGGCACCGACGCACTTTATATTAAAAAACCGACATTGACGCCCTCTATTTTCAAAAACCGACATTGACGCCCTTTATTTTCAAAAACCGATACCGACGCACTTTATATAAAAAAACCGACACTGACGCCCTCTATTTTCAAAAACCGATAACGACGCCACTAATTTTCAAAAACCGACACTGACGCACTTTATATAAAAAAACCGACACTGACGCCCTCTATTTTCAAAAACCGATAACGACGCCACTAATTTTCAAAAATCGACACTGACGCACTTTATATAAAAAAAACCGACACTGGCGCCCTCTATTTTCAAAAACCGATATCGACGCCACTAATTTCCAAAAACCGACACCTACGCAAATTATATTAAAAAACCGACACTGACGCCACTAATTTTCAAAAACCGATACCGACGCACTTTATATAAAAAACCCACACTGACGCCCTCTATTTTCAAAAACAGATAAGGACGCCACTAATTTTCAAAAACCGGCACCGACGCACTTTATATTAAAAAACCGACATTGACGCCCTCTATTTTCAAAAACCGACATTGACGCCCTTTATTTTCAAAAACCGATAACGACGCCATTAATTTTCAAAAACCGACACCGACACTCTCTATTTTCAAAAACCGATAACAACGCTCTTTATATTAAAAAACCGACACTGACGCCCACTTTTTTTCAAAAACCGATAACGACGCCACTAATTTTCAAAAACCGACACCGACGCACTTTATATAAAAAAACCGACACTGACGCCCTCTATTTTCAAAAACCGTCTCCGACGCACTTTTTAACAAAAAACCGACACCGACGCACTTTATATTAAAAAACCGACACTGACGCCCTCTATTTTCAAAGACCGATATTGACGCCACTAATTTTCAAAAACCGTCACCGACGCAATTTATATTTAAAAACCGACACTGACGCCACTAATTTTCAAAAACCGATACCGACGCACTTTATATAAAAAAACCGACACTGACGCCCTCTATTTTCAAAAACCGATAACGACGCCACTAATTTTCAAAAACCGACACTGACGCACTTTATATAAAAAAACCGACACTGACGCCCTCTATTTTCAAAAACCGATAACGACGCCACTAATTTTCAAAAATCGACACTGACGCACTTTATATAAAAAAAACCGACACTGGCGCCCTCTATTTTCAAAAACCGATATCGACGCCACTAATTTCCAAAAACCGACACCTACGCAATTTATATTAAAAAACCGACACTGACGCCCTCTATTTTCAAAAACCGTTACCGACGCATTTTTTAACAAAAAAACTGACACCGACGCACTTTATATTAAAAAAACGACATTGACGCCCTCTATTTTCAAAAAACGATAACGTCGCCACTAATTTTCAAAAACCGACACTGACGCCCTCTATTTTCAAAAACCGTTACCGACGCATTTTTTAACAAAAAACCGACACCGACGCACTTTATATTAAAAAAACGACATTGACGCCCTCTATTTTCAAAAACCGAAACCGACGCCGTTTATATTAAAAAACCGACACTGACGCCCTTTATTTCAAAAACCGATAACGTAGCCACTAATTTTCAAAAACCGACACTGACGCCCTCTATTTTCAAAAACCGACACCGACGCCCTCTATTTTCAAAAACCGACACCGACGCACTTTTTAACAAAAAACCGACACCGACGCAGTTTATATAAAAAAACTGACACTGACGCCCTCTATTTTCAAAAACCGATAACGACGCCACTTACTTTCAAAAAACGACAACGAAAACCTCTATTTTCTAAAACCGACACCGACGCACTTTTTAACAAAAAACCGACACCGACGCACTTTATATAAAAAAACCGACACTGACGCCCTCTATTTTCAAAAACCGATAACGACGCCACTAATTTTCAAAAAACGACACCGACGCCCTCTATTTTCAAAAACCGACACCGACGCACTTTATAATAAAAAACCGACACTGACGCCCTCTATTTTCAAAAACCGTCACCGACGCACTTTTTAACAAAGAAAACCGACACCGACGCACTTTATATTAAAAAACCGACATTGACGCCCTCTATTTTCAAGAACCGACATTGACGCCCTCTATTTTCAAAAACCGATAACGACGCCACTAATTTTCAAAAATCGACACCGACGCCCTCTTTTTTCAAAAACCGACACCGACGCACTTTATATTAAAAAACCGACTCTGACGCCCTCTTTTTTCAAAAACCGATAACGACGCCACTAATTTTCAAAAACCGAAACCGACGCACGTTATATTAAAAAACCGACACTTACGCCACTAATTTAAAAAAACCGACACCGACGCCCTCTATTTTCAAAAACCGACACCGACGAAATTTATATTAAAAAACCGACGATGACGCCACTAATTTTAAAAACCGATACCGACGCATTTTATATAAAAAAACCGACACTGACGCCCTCTTTTTTTAAAAACCGATAACGACGCCACTAATTTTCAAAAACCGACACCAACGCACTTTATATAAAAAAACCGACACCGACGCCCTCTATTTTCAAAAACCGATAAGGACGCCACTAATTTTTAAAAACCGACGCCGACGCACTTTATATAAAAAAAACCGACACTGACGCCCTCTATTTTCAAAAACCGTTACCGACGCATTTTTTAACAAAAAACCGACACCGACGCACTTTATATTAAAAAAACGACATTGACGCCCTCTATTTTCAAAAACCGACACCGACGCCCTCTATTTTCAAAAACCGATAACGACGCCACTAATTTTCAAAAACCGACACCGACGCCCTCTATTTTCAAAAACCGACACCGACGAAATTTATATTAAAAAACCGACGATGACGCCACTAATTTTAAAAACCGATACCGACGCATTTTATATAAAAAAACCGACACTGACGCCCTCTTTTTTTAAAAACCGATAACGACGCCACTAATTTTCAAAAACCGACACCAACGCACTTTATATAAAAAAACCGACACCGACGCCCTCTATTTTCAAAAACCGATAAGGACGCCACTAATTTTTAAAAACCGACGCCGACGCACTTTATATAAAAAAAACCGACACTGACGCCCTCTATTTTCAAAAACCGTTACCGACGCATTTTTTAACAAAAAACCGACACCGACGCACTTTATATTAAAAAAACGACATTGACGCCCTCTATTTTCAAAAACCGACACCGACGCCCTCTATTTTCAAAAACCGATAACGGCGCTCTTTATATTAAAAAACCGACACTTACGCCCTCTATTTTCAAAAACCGATAACGACGCCACTAATTTTCAAAAATCGACACTGACGCACTTTATATAAAAAAAACCGACACTGGCGCCCTCTATTTTCAAAAACCGATATCGACGCCACTAATTTCCAAAAACCGACACCTACGCAAATTATATTAAAAAACCGACACTGACGCCACTAATTTTCAAAAACCGATACCGACGCACTTTATATAAAAAACCCACACTGACGCCCTCTATTTTCAAAAACAGATAAGGACGCCACTAATTTTCAAAAACCGGCACCGACGCACTTTATATTAAAAAACCGACATTGACGCCCTCTATTTTCAAAAACCGACATTGACGCCCTTTATTTTCAAAAACCGATAACGACGCCATTAATTTTCAAAAACCGACACCGACACTCTCTATTTTCAAAAACCGATAACAACGCTCTTTATATTAAAAAACCGACACTGACGCCCACTTTTTTTCAAAAACCGATAACGACGCCACTAATTTTCAAAAACCGACACCGACGCACTTTATATAAAAAAACCGACACTGACGCCCTCTATTTTCAAAAACCGTCTCCGACGCACTTTTTAACAAAAAACCGACACCGACGCACTTTATATTAAAAAACCGACACTGACGCCCTCTATTTTCAAAGACCGATATTGACGCCACTAATTTTCAAAAACCGTCACCGACGCAATTTATATTTAAAAACCGACACTGACGCCACTAATTTTCAAAAACCGATACCGACGCACTTTATATAAAAAAACCGACACTGACGCCCTCTATTTTCAAAAACCGATAACGACGCCACTAATTTTCAAAAACCGACACTGACGCACTTTATATAAAAAAACCGACACTGACGCCCTCTATTTTCAAAAACCGATAACGACGCCACTAATTTTCAAAAATCGACACTGACGCACTTTATATAAAAAAAACCGACACTGGCGCCCTCTATTTTCAAAAACCGATATCGACGCCACTAATTTCCAAAAACCGACACCTACGCAATTTATATTAAAAAACCGACACTGACGCCCTCTATTTTCAAAAACCGTTACCGACGCATTTTTTAACAAAAAAACTGACACCGACGCACTTTATATTAAAAAAACGACATTGACGCCCTCTATTTTCAAAAAACGATAACGTCGCCACTAATTTTCAAAAACCGACACTGACGCCCTCTATTTTCAAAAACCGTTACCGACGCATTTTTTAACAAAAAACCGACACCGACGCACTTTATATTAAAAAAACGACATTGACGCCCTCTATTTTCAAAAACCGAAACCGACGCCGTTTATATTAAAAAACCGACACTGACGCCCTTTATTTCAAAAACCGATAACGTAGCCACTAATTTTCAAAAACCGACACTGACGCCCTCTATTTTCAAAAACCGACACCGACGCCCTCTATTTTCAAAAACCGACACCGACGCACTTTTTAACAAAAAACCGACACCGACGCAGTTTATATAAAAAAACTGACACTGACGCCCTCTATTTTCAAAAACCGATAACGACGCCACTTACTTTCAAAAAACGACAACGAAAACCTCTATTTTCTAAAACCGACACCGACGCACTTTTTAACAAAAAACCGACACCGACGCACTTTATATAAAAAAACCGACACTGACGCCCTCTATTTTCAAAAACCGATAACGACGCCACTAATTTTCAAAAAACGACACCGACGCCCTCTATTTTCAAAAACCGACACCGACGCACTTTATAATAAAAAACCGACACTGACGCCCTCTATTTTCAAAAACCGTCACCGACGCACTTTTTAACAAAGAAAACCGACACCGACGCACTTTATATTAAAAAACCGACATTGACGCCCTCTATTTTCAAGAACCGACATTGACGCCCTCTATTTTCAAAAACCGATAACGACGCCACTAATTTTCAAAAATCGACACCGACGCCCTCTTTTTTCAAAAACCGACACCGACGCACTTTATATTAAAAAACCGACTCTGACGCCCTCTTTTTTCAAAAACCGATAACGACGCCACTAATTTTCAAAAACCGAAACCGACGCACGTTATATTAAAAAACCGACACTTACGCCACTAATTTAAAAAAACCGACACCGACGCCCTCTATTTTCAAAAACCGACACCGACGAAATTTATATTAAAAAACCGACGATGACGCCACTAATTTTAAAAACCGATACCGACGCATTTTATATAAAAAAACCGACACTGACGCCCTCTTTTTTTAAAAACCGATAACGACGCCACTAATTTTCAAAAACCGACACCAACGCACTTTATATAAAAAAACCGACACCGACGCCCTCTATTTTCAAAAACCGATAAGGACGCCACTAATTTTTAAAAACCGACGCCGACGCACTTTATATAAAAAAAACCGACACTGACGCCCTCTATTTTCAAAAACCGTTACCGACGCATTTTTTAACAAAAAACCGACACCGACGCACTTTATATTAAAAAAACGACATTGACGCCCTCTATTTTCAAAAACCGACACCGACGCCCTCTATTTTCAAAAACCGATAACGACGCCACTAATTTTCAAAAACCGACACCGACGCCCTCTATTTTCAAAAACCGACACCGACGAAATTTATATTAAAAAACCGACGATGACGCCACTAATTTTAAAAACCGATACCGACGCATTTTATATAAAAAAACCGACACTGACGCCCTCTTTTTTTAAAAACCGATAACGACGCCACTAATTTTCAAAAACCGACACCAACGCACTTTATATAAAAAAACCGACACCGACGCCCTCTATTTTCAAAAACCGATAAGGACGCCACTAATTTTTAAAAACCGACGCCGACGCACTTTATATAAAAAAAACCGACACTGACGCCCTCTATTTTCAAAAACCGTTACCGACGCATTTTTTAACAAAAAACCGACACCGACGCACTTTATATTAAAAAAACGACATTGACGCCCTCTATTTTCAAAAACCGACACCGACGCCCTCTATTTTCAAAAACCGATAACGGCGCTCTTTATATTAAAAAACCGACACTTACGCCCTCTATTTTCAAAAACCGATAACGACGCCACTAATTTTCAAAAACCGAAACCGACGCTGTTTTTATTAAAAAACCGACACTGACGCCACTAATTTTAAAAAACCGACACCGACTCCCTCTACTTTCAAAAACCGATAACGACGCCACTAATTTTCAAAAACCGACACTGACGCCGTCTATTTTCAAAAACCGATAACAACGCCACTAATTTTAAATACGGCCACCGACACCCTCTTTTTTCAAAAACCGACACCGACGCCCTCTATTTTCAAAAACTGACACCGACGCACTTTTTAACAAAAAACCGACACCGACGCCCTCAATTTTCAAAAACCGATAACGACGCCCTCCATTTTCAAAAACCGATATCGACGCCACTTATTTTCAAAAACCGACACCGACGCACTTTATATTAAAAAACCGACACTGACGCCGTCTATTTTCAAAAACCGATAACGACGCCACTAATTTTCAAAAACCGAAACCGACGCAGTTTATATTAAAAAACCGACACTGATGCCACTTATTTTAAAAAACCGACACCGACTCCCTCTATTTTCAAAAACCGATAACGACGCCACTAATTTTCAAAAACCGACACTGACGCCCTCAATTTTCAAAAACCGATAACGACGCCACTAATTTTCAAAAACCGAAACCGACGCCGTTTATATTAAAAAACCGACACTGACGCCACTAATTTTAAAAAACCAACACCGACTCCCTCTATTTTCAAAAACCGATAACGACGCCACTAATTTTCAAAAACCGACACAGCCGCCGTCTATTTTCAAAAACCGATAACAACGCCACCAATTTTAAAAACCGCCACCGACGCCCTCTATTTTCAAAACCCGACACCGACGCCCTCTATTTTCAAAAACCGACACCGACGTACTTTATAACAAAAAACTGACACCGACGCCCTCAATTTTCAAAAACCGACACCGACGCACTTTATATTAAAAAACCGACACTGACGCCCTCTATTTTCAAAAACCGATATCGACGCCTCTAATTTTAAAAACTGCTACCGACGCCCTCTATTAAAAAAAAACCGACACCGACGCACTTTATATTAAAAAACTGACACTGACGCCACTTATTTTCAAAAACCGATACCACGCACGTTATATTAAAAAACCGACACTGACGCCTTCTATTTTCAAAAACCGACACTGACGCCACTAATTTTCAAAAACCGACATTGTCGCCCTCTATTTTCAAAAACAGATAACGACGCCACTAATTTTCACAAACCGACACCGACGCATTTTATATTAAAAAACCGACACTGACGCCCTCTATTTTCAAAAACTGATATTGACGCCACTCATTTTCAAAAACCGATAACGACGCCACTAGTTTTCAAAAACCGACACCAACGCCCTCTATTTTCAAAAACCGACACCGACGCTCTTTATATTAAAAAACCGACACTGACGCCCTCTATTTTCAAAAACCGATAACGACGCCACTAATTTTCAAAAACCGACACTGATGCCGTCTATTTTCAAAAACCGATAACAACGCCGCTAATTTTAAAAACGGCCACCGACACCCTCTATTTTCAAAAACCGACACCGACGCCCTCTATTTTCAAAAACCGACACCGACGCCCTAAATTTTCAAAAACCGATAACGACGCCCTCTATTTTCAAAAACCGATATCGACGCCACTTATTTTCAAAAACCGACACCGACGCACTTTATATTAAAAAACCGACACTGACGCCGTCTACTTTCAAATACCGATAACGACGCCACTAATTTTCATAAACCGAAACCGACGCCGTTTATATTAAAAAACCGACACTGACGCCACTAATTTTAAAAAACCAACACCGACTCCCTCTATTTTCAAAAACCGATAACGACGCCACTAATTTTCAAAAACCGACACAGCCGCCGTCTATTTTCAAAAACCGATAACAACGCCACCAATTTTAAAAACCGCCACCGACGCCCTCTATTTTCAAAACCCGACACCGACGCCCTCTATTTTCAAAAACCGACACCGACGTACTTTATAACAAAAAACTGACACCGACGCCCTCAATTTTCAAAAACCGACACCGACGCACTTTATATTAAAAAACCGACACTGACGCCCTCTATTTTCAAAAACCGATATCGACGCCTCTAATTTTAAAAACTGCTACCGACGCCCTCTATTAAAAAAAAACCGACACCGACGCACTTTATATTAAAAAACTGACACTGACGCCACTTATTTTCAAAAACCGATACCACGCACGTTATATTAAAAAACCGAAACCGACGCTGTTTTTATTAAAAAACCGACACTGACGCCACTAATTTTAAAAAACCGACATTGTCGCCCTCTATTTTCAAAAACAGATAACGACGCCACTAATTTTCACAAACCGACACCGACGCATTTTATATTAAAAAACCGACACTGACGCCCTCTATTTTCAAAAACTGATATTGACGCCACTCATTTTCAAAAACCGATAACGACGCCACTAGTTTTCAAAAACCGACACCAACGCCCTCTATTTTCAAAAACCGACACCGACGCTCTTTATATTAAAAAACCGACACTGACGCCCTCTATTTTCAAAAACCGATAACGACGCCACTAATTTTCAAAAACCGACACTGATGCCGTCTATTTTCAAAAACCGATAACAACGCCGCTAATTTTAAAAACGGCCACCGACACCCTCTATTTTCAAAAACCGACACCGACGCCCTCTATTTTCAAAAACCGACACCGACGCCCTAAATTTTCAAAAACCGATAACGACGCCCTCTATTTTCAAAAACCGATATCGACGCCACTTATTTTCAAAAACCGACACCGACGCACTTTATATTAAAAAACCGACACTGACGCCGTCTACTTTCAAATACCGATAACGACGCCACTAATTTTCATAAACCGAAACCGACGCCGTTTATATTAAAAAACCGACACTGACGCCACTAATTTTAAAAAACCGTCACCGACTCCCTGTATCTTCAAAAACCGATAACGACG
>OX387293.1:14490000-14505000 GCA_947562105.1 Shargacucullia verbasci
CAGCCTGATAGACGGTGCAAAACTGTTCCAGCTTGAACTTTTGGGCCTTTGTCTCCATGCCGTTTTCCCACAGGGACAGCGCCGCTCCAACCCTACCCTCTATTTTGCTCCCGTCGGTGTAAATCTTTGGGTTGTTGAGGCCCAGCTGGTTCAGCTGTGCACCGCTTATCACGCATTCAAATTGTGTGCCTATTTGGTCTGCAGGGTGTGGTGTGTTTGTGTGTGGGACTGGTGTTTCAACGTCACGGTCTCCTGTCACCCTCCTGGAGAATCCTCTCTTTATCTCATAAAGTGATGCTGCCTCCCGAATCCTTAGGTCCAGTGGAAGCAATCCGGAGAGTAACAGGGCCGAGTTCAAGGACGTTGTCCTATAGGCCTTGATGATCTTTTGTACAAAGCCACGCTGAACTGCATCAAGCTGTTTCCTGATTCCTGTTTTATTAGTGGCAGGTGCCCAGGCACTCGCCGCGTACATGATAACAGGCTCTACCACCGCGATGTATATGGTCCTAACTATCCCGGGCTCCAGTCCCCAGTTGATTTTTGCTGCTCTTGATAGGTGTTTATACAGGTTCAGCGCTTTTCTGCATATGTTAGACGCGTGGGTGTTAAATGTCAACTTGTTGTCGATGGTGAGCCCAAGTATCTTAATCTCCCGCGACAGAGCAATGCCCTCCCCATCCATATGCAGAAGTGGTGAGTCGTACTTTAATTTGTTTGTGATCACCATTGCCTTCGTCTTGTGCGGGGCGAACTTAAGTTTGTTTCTAACTCCCCACCTCCGCACGTGCGCAAGAGCAGCATTTGCCTGCCTCTGGACATCAAGTGTTGTGTCTCCCGAGAAAATCAGCACCACGTCATCCGCGAAAGCTTGGCAGTAGTCGCCTCGCTGCTCCAGCTCTTTGAGCAGGGGATCGAGGAGCATGTTCCAGAAAGTAGGCCCACCTATTGAACCTTGTACGCAGCCTTTCGCTGTTTCTCGGAGACATTCCGCTCCTGCGTACCTGACGCGCACCCTCCTGTCACTGAGGTAGCTGTCTACTAGACGCCGCAGGTTAACCGGACATTTAGTTTCCGCCAGTCGACATTTCATGGCTGGCCACCATGCGCTGTCGAAGGCTCCCTCTATGTCCAGTGATATGAGTACTGTGATCTTTTTCTCTTTAATTTTGTCTCGAATGTGTTTTATCATGTCATAGAGGGAGTCCTCGGTGCCACGCTGCGGCGTGAAGCCATACTGCCTCCTGCTTGCCTCCGGCAGGATGTGCCACCTGATGCGTCTTATCAGCATTTTCTCTAAGGTCTTCCCCAGTACAGGCAATAGCCCAATCGGTCTGTACGATTTGGGGTGCGTATAATCCTCTTTCCCCTGCTTTCTGAGGACCACAACTATCGCCTCTTTCCAAATGGTTGGGAAGTGGGACAGCGTAAGGCACTTATTTAGAAGCGACAGAAACAGGTGTGGGTTATGGGTAATAGCCGCTCCGCAGATATCCGCCGTGAGTCCGTCGATCCCAGGAGCTTTCTTTGGGTTAAAGCTCAACGCGGCCCACTTCAGTTCTTCTGCCGTAAATAGAGGATCGAATGTCTCACCATCCGTCTTCTTATTCACTCTATTTGCCGATTCCCTTGCTTTCTTGTGGTCCGCGTCGTCGTCTTGAGTTTTATCCTCAGGATAAAAGGTCTCCGCCAGCATCCTGGCCGACTCCTCGCCAGAGAGGACTCTGTCTCCTTGAACAAGTGGCATGTCCTCCTGCCTAGATGTTGTACGGCTTATCACTCTATATATGCTGTCCCACATTGTTTCGCGCTCCTGTCTGCCGCAAAACTCTTTCCAGCTGGCTGTTTGGGCCTGTTTGACCTTCTGCTTATACTCCTCCTTTGCCGTGAGATACAGCTCGACAACACATGCTCGTCTTCCTGGTGCAGCACAAGAGATTCTCCTTTTCCTTCTCTTGACGTCCTTTTTTATTTGTGTCAGTTCTTCGGTCCACCAAGGCAATCCTGTCCGTTTTCTATTTTTAACTTTAGGTATTGTCTCCTCGCATGTCTGCCCTATTGCTTTTGTATACTTTTCGGTAATTTTGTCTAAATCTTCTATTTTATTTATTTTATCTATTTCTGTTTTATTTATGTTTTCGTGTTCGCAGACTTGGTTTAGTTTTTCACAAAACTCCGCCCAGTTTGCTTTTTTAGTGTTGTATTTCCTTGTTGTTCTTTTTATATCGGTTCCTTTGGATTTTTCTAAGTTTAGCTCAAACAGGATTGCCCTGTGGTCCGAGATGGTCACGTCTCCTGCTAATCTCCAGTTTTCCACTCTTCCAAGCATGTCGTCTGTGCATGTTGTGATGTCAACGCAGCTGCTGTATCTCTGGCCTCCTCTGATGACATCGAAGGTAGGAGTTGTTCCGAGGTTCAAGATATGAAGGCCCAATTCGTCCAGCGTACCTGCCAAGGCCTCCCCTCTCTGATCTACCTCCGGACTTCCCCACCACGTGTTCCAAGCATTAACATCTCCCCCCAGCATCACGTCCTTTACTCCGATCCCCTCCATAATAGTCCTTATTTGGTCCAGGTCTGGTTCGATAGGTTGTCTACCATCCAAGTACACTGATACCACTCCTATTTCCCAAGCTCCTGTCCTCAACTTTGCCACTGCAAAGTTTTCTGTCGACAGGGTTGGGCACTGTGTGAGGTCTATGGCGTCGTCGAAGAGCACAATGGCTGCTTTATTCACCTTCTCGGTTTTCCTTGCGCATTGCACTACTCGTGTACCTGGATAGGCCTTCATTTCTCCGACAGCACCTATGTATGGCTCCTGGACCATTGCGAATGCCAGTTTCCTTTTTTTCGCTTCTGTAATTAATTCGACCGTGGCCAGTTCACATCTCTGAAGGTTTGCCTGGACTACGTGGTACTGGTGGGGTGGTTAGGTTAGGTTAGGTTAGGTTAGGTTAGGTTAGGTTAGGTTAGGTTAGGTTAGGTTAGGTTAGGTTAGGTTAGGTTAGGTTAGGTTAGGTTAGGTTAGGTTAGGTTAGGTTAGGTTAGGTTAGGTTAGGTTAGGTTAGGTTAGGTTAGGTTAGGTTAGGTTAGGTTCCCGAGTGAGTTTCTGGACCTCATACCGGGCGCGTCCCCAGGTGGCGGATAGGGGAACGCCGCGCAGATATGCGCGGTACCGGGTTCATCCCGGCGCGGGCCAAAACCAGGGGGTGGGATCGCTCCTCATCTCGAGGTTGCGATGGTGTGCGGCGGGTCCGGTCCAGTCAGTTCAGACTGGTCGGACAACGACTTCGGTCACCGTCGGACAACCCGTAACCCTCATTGAGAGGGCCGGGCCTTACGGGGGCGAGGAAGGACACCTCTATAAAAAACCGAGGGGACCTCACCCCTCTCAACAAAGGAAAAATCCTACAATGAAAATGGCGTCTAGTAAACAGAATTTACCCCAGGAGGGTACCGACTGCTCCGCAGTCGGAGAATCCCTCACCGCGGCTTCGGCCCCGGTCTGCCCCTCGTATTCTGGGGGGGGCAACTACCGCCATCGTTCATCGAACGAAACTCCTGACGAAATTCGTCCTAATTTAAGATCGAGCCGAACTGGCTCAAGCCTATCTGACGTGCCCACTTCGGTGACGGCGTCAATACAAGGTGAAAAAACAGGCTCCATTCGACAGCCGGTAGTGCTGCTCACCAAGTGCACCGGCCTCGAACCCTCCAAGACAAAGCTTTCTGTCTCAGAGGTGGAGATGGAGTCGGATCACGGCTCCACCTCGAGCGGCGCGACTGTTGGACGCCCCTCCAAATTCTGGAGGGTGGAAGCTCGCAAGCGCCAGAGAGAGGAAGACTCGGGGTCAGAATCGGCCTCGAGTGTGAACTCGACGCCGGCCTCCAAGGTCAGCACGAGAGGTAGAGGGCGGCCACCGACGACGGGTAAGTACGTCGGTATGGCGAAAGCACAGGCGGAACTCAGTGCCGCCAAGCGGCAGGAAGAGTTCCGTCTCAGAGCGGAGGAGGAAGTCCTGGAGCAGGCAAAGCGGGCACGTTCCAAAAGCACCTCGCGCCTCTCCAGGAGCAGCACAGGCTCGTCTTTTGAGACGGTGGCATCTGCCGCTTGTGCCAGCGACTTGACCGATCAGGTCAAGAGCAACGTGGCCACCATTCTAAAGGTGGCCACAAACTCAAAGAACCTGAAGGGCACATATCAACGTGCCCTGAAGGAGGCCGCCGCCTTCATTACCGTGGCGGCCGAGGAGCTCGGCACTCGCACCTTGACCGAAGAGACCGCCAAGTTGCGAGCCGAAAACATCCGCCTCCGGGCGGAAATGGCAGAACTCCGCTCGGAGCTTGCCACAATGAGGGCAGAACTTCAGGCCGTCAAGACCGCACGGCCAGGGCCTGAGGCGCCTCAGCCGTCCCCTGCGGTGGTTGCCGATCCTGCATTGGAGCGTTCGCTCATGCAGTCGATCGGCAACATGTTAAACGCCCGACTTGAGGCGCTAGAAGATCGGCTGCTACCGGCTAAGACCATCCGGCCCCCATTAGCTGCGGACCGGAGAAGGCAAGAGGCCACTAGGGTCCAGGCTGAAGAGGTGGCAACCGTCACGGGTGCGGTTGCCGCCTCCGTTAGCAAGGAGGGGAAGGAAAAAGGGAAGAAGAAGAAGAAGGCCGCAAAGGCGCCAACATCTGCGCCAACCTCCGACCAGGCACCGCAAATGACCGCGATCGCAGCCACCACCTCGGCCGCTGCCACCATTCCGGCAACGACCGCCACCACTGCTACGACTACCACCGAAACGTGGTCAACGGTGGTTAAAAAGGGGAAGAAGGGGGGCCCTAAAGCGACTGCGCAGTCGCAAAACAAACAGCCGAAGCTGCGTACGCCCAAATCCGCGGCCGTGATTATCACGCTGCAGCCGGGAGCAGCGGAGAGGGGCGTTACGTACGCTTCGGTGATGGCGGAGGCGAAAGCCAAAGTTGACATCGACAGCCTTGGCATTAAATCGCTAAGATTTAAGAAAGCCGTAACGGGGGGGAGAATCCTGGAGGTGCCAGGCGCCACCAGCGGCGACAAGGCGGACCGCCTGGCCCAGCAAATTCAGGCCACTCTAAAGGCGGAGGACATCCGTGTCTACCGCCCCACAAAGTGCGCGGAGGTACGGATCTCAGGCCTGGACGACTCCGTGTCCACGGCCGAGATCGTGCGGGCCATCGTACGTGAGACCGGATGTCCCGAGGCCGCCATCAAGGTGGGGGACATAAAGGCCGACCCATCTGGCCTTGGATCGGCGTGGGTGCGCTGTCCAGTCGGGGCAGCTCGCAAAATCGGTGACAGTGGCCGGCTTTTAGTTGGCTGGGTTGCGGCACGAGTCAAGGTGCTGCAGCCCAAGGCTCTGACCTGCTTCCGCTGCCTGGAGGTGGGGCACGTCAGGGCCAAGTGCACATCGGCCATCGACCGCAGCGATCAATGTTATCGCTGTGGTCAAGCCGGCCACAAGGCTGGGCAATGCTCCGCAGCGCCGCAATGCAACCTTTGCGCGGCAGCCGGAAAGCCTGCGGAGCATAGGATAGGAGGAAAGGCCTGCACGGCCCCCAAGGCCCCCAAGCCCTCCAAGGGCAAGGGGACAAAGAAAAATAAAAAGAGGAAGAAGAAGACCGCTTCCGGGCCAACGATTGCGCCCGCGCAAGCGACTGCCCCCGAAGGCGGGGAAGAGGCGGAGGAGATGAACTGCGACTAAGATCATGGCAGTTCATCTCCTTCAGGCGAACATCAACCACTGCGCCAGGGCTCAGGATCTTTTACTCCAAAGCATGGCGCAGTGGTCGATCGATGTCGCGGTGGTGGCCGAGCCGTACTTCGTCCCCACTGCTGACAACTGGGTGGGGGACCGTATCGGCTCAGTGGCCCTCGTCGTAAAAAGCGGCACTGTCCTGGAGGACGTGGCCAGGGGTTCTGGCTGGGTGGCGGCAGTGCACGACCAAACACTCGTTGTCGGCACATATTTTTCGCCCAACAGAGGCCTCGCCGAGTTCGAGGCGTTCTTGGCCGAGGTGGGGGCCCTTGTCGGCCGGAGTCACCCGCGTCCAGCGCTCGTACTAGGGGACCTTAACGCCAAGTCCGCGGCGTGGGGTTCCCCCGCCACAGACCATCGTGGCGAGGTGCTGGAGGAGTGGGTGATTTCGACGGGTCTGTCCGTCCTGAACCGCGGTTCAGTCAACACGTGCGTGCGACAGCTGGGTGGGTCCATAGTGGACGTATCGTTCGCTAGCCCGGCTCTAGCACGCCGTGTCCGGGGGTGGAGAGTCTTGGAGGAGGTGGAGACGTTGTCGGACCACCGGTACATCCGGTTCGACGTCTCCGCCCAAACCTCGGGCATCCACCACCCGCCAACTCCGGGGAGGGGCGGACCGCGCTGGGCACTGAAGCGCCTCGACCGAGAGCTCCTCGAAGAGGCCGCCATTGTCCAGGCCTGGGTTGCAGCGCCGGAGAGGCCCGGTGAGGACGTAGACGCAGAGGCGAGCTGGTTCCGCGGGGCAATGACGCACATCTGCGACGCGGCTATGCCCCGGGTCCAGTCTCGGCCTGCGAGACGCCAGGTGTACTGGTGGTCAGACGAGATCGCACAATTGCGCGTAGTGTGCGTGGCAGCGAGACGCCAGTACACCAGGCAGCGGCGGCGGCGTCTTAACCGGAGTCCTGAGACGGAGGCGGTGCTGTACGGGGCGTACCGCACCGCAAAAGAGGCCCTAAAACTGGCAATCCGCAGGGCTAAGGCGGCGGCGAGAGAAGAGCTACTAGGAACCCTCGACCGCGATCCGTGGGGGCGGCCATATCGAATGGTCAGGGGCAAACTCCGCCCCTGGGCCCCCCCACTCACAGAGGGTCTCCGTCCCGAACTGCTCGAGGAGGTGGTGTCCGCCCTGTTTCCATCTAGGGCGGAACACACGCCGCCGCCGATGGTCCTGCCTTCGCAGGAGCTTCTTGGAGGTGGGGAAAGCGTCCCCGAGGTGACCCGAGAGGACCTCACAGCGGCAGTGCAGCGGCTCCGGGCTAAGAATGCTGCCCCGGGGCCCGACGGCATACCGGGCCGCGCATGGGTCCTCGCCCTCAAGGCTTTGGAGCCCCGGCTGAGACGGCTCTTCACGGCGTGCCTGCAGGAGGGCCGGTTTCCATCACTGTGGAAAACCGGCAGGCTGGTCCTCCTCAGGAAGGAGGGGCGCCCGGCGGACTCACCGTCCGCGTACCGGCCCATAGTGCTGTTGGACGAGGTGGCAAAACTGTTCGAGCGCATCATCGCCGACCGCCTCGTCCACCATCTTTGCAGAGAGGGGCCGGACCTGGATGAGAACCAATTCGGTTTCCGCCGCGGGCGCTCAACAATCGACGCCATCTCACGCGTGAGGAGCCAGGCGGAGGAAGCGGTGTCCCGGGGCGGGGTCTTGTTGGCGGTGTCGCTCGACATCTCCAACGCCTTCAACACCTTGCCCTGGAGTTGTATTAGGGAGGCCCTACGATATCACAGAGTGCCTCCCTACCTCCGCCACATCGTCGGGGCTTATCTGTCCGAACGTCGGGTCATCTTCGCGGGGCGTAATGGTGAGTGCATTCGCGAAATGTCGTGCGGTGTTCCACAGGGTTCGGTTCTGGGCCCGCTCCTGTGGAACATCGGGTACGACTGGGTGCTGAGGGGTGCTCTCCTCTGGGGCGCTGGCGTGACGTGTTACGCGGACGACACGCTCGTCACGGCCCGGGGGAGATCGCACAGGCAGGCAGCCTTGCTGGCGACGGCCGCTGTGGCGCAGGTGGTGGGTCGCATCCGGCGGTTGGGGCTGGAGGTGGCCCTCCACAAATCCGAGGCCATGATGTTCCATGGGCCCCGGAACGCGCCGCCGCCGGGAACAAACATCGTGGTCAGTGGGGTCCGAATAGCTGTCGGGACGACATTAAAATACTTGGGAGTCGTCCTCGACAGCCGCTGGAATTTCGGGCCTCACTTCCGGCGGCTGGCGCCTAAGTTGATGGGCGCTGCGGCCGCGCTCGCGACGCTGCTTCCCAACCTAGGAGGGCCGACATCGAGCTGTCGGCGGCTCTACATGGGGGTCGTGCGATCCATGGCCCTGTACGGGGCCCCGGTGTGGGCCAGCGACCTGACTGCCGACACCATCGCCATACTGCGAAGACCGCAACGGGCGATGGCCGTCAGAGTCGCAAGAGGGTATCGCACGATCTCTCATGAGGCAGCGTGCGTACTGGCCGGATCTCCGCCCTGGGACCTGGAGGCGAAGGCCCTCGCGTCACTCTTTACATGGCGCGGGGGCGAGAGGGAGAGGGGCAACAGACCTGCGCCGCGAGAAATCGAATGGCGCAGGTCAGAGCTCCGCGAGGTCCTGGTGGCGGAATGGGGTGAACGTCTTACTCACCCCAGCGCTGGCCTCACTACTATCGAGGCCATCCGGCCAGTACTGCAGGAGTGGCTTGGAAGAAGCCACGGCTCCCTGACGTTTCGGGCGACGCAGGTGCTTTCTGGACACGGGTGCTTCGGAAAGTACCTGTGTCGCATAGGCAGGGAGCCAGACGCCCGGTGCCACCATTGCGTCGGTTGCCGCGAGGAGACGGCGCGGCATGTGGTGGAAGAGTGCATCGCATGGGATGCGCCGCGCCGTGCTCTAGTCGCGGAGGTCGGAGGGGACCTCTCGCTCCCGGCCATTGTTCGTCACATGGTCGGCAGCGACAGGTCCTGGGACGCGATGGTGTCCTTCTGCGAAGAGGTTATGTCGCGGAAGGAAGCTGCGGAAAGGGAGAGAGAAGCAACTACCACTCTCCCGAGCCGCAGCAGGCGCACCGGGCGCCGGAGGCGGGGGGGTCACAACATCCGACTCCCCCCGTAGCGGTCCATCGAGCGGGCGGATTGGGGGAAATCCGTCCGCTCTGTAATATGGACCCGAGGTGGTGGCGCGACGTGTCCCGCGCGCGCCCCTCAGAAGGTTGAGGTCGAGGGGGGGTGAGCACCCCTCCCCCCCCTGTGACGAGATGGGGTCTGCATGGGCGGACCGGCACCGCCGGGTCTCGGAAGATTGCGTCTGTGCACCCGGGTACCCGGCAGAATGGTGAGGAGGGACACTCCTGTGTTTTTAGTCGGTGCGAGTCCGACATCACCCCGTCGCCTCCCCCGGTGGCGGGGTACCCATAAGGGGTTTTCACAGGGTCAAAAAAAAAAAAAAAAAAAAAAAAAGGTTAGGTTAGGTTAGGTTAGGTTAGGTTAGGTTAGGTTAGGTTAGGTTAGGTTAGGTTAGGTTAGGTTAGGTTAGGTTAGGTTAGGTTAGGTTAGGTTTGGGGTGAACGCCTCACTCACCCCAGCGCTGGCCTCACGACGATCGAGGCCATCCGGCCAGTGCTGCAGGAGTGGCTAGGGAGGAGCCACGGCTCCCTGACGTTTCGGGCGACGCAGGTGCTTTCTGGACATGGGTGCTTCGGAAAGTACCTGTGTCGCATAGGCAGGGAGCCAGACGCCCGGTGCCACCATTGCGTCGGTTGCCGCGAGGAGACGGCGCGGCATGTGGTGGAGGAATGCATCGCTTGGGATGCGCCGCGCCGTGCTCTAGTCGCGGAAGTCGGAGGGGACCTCTCGCTCCCGACCATCGTTCGTCATATGGTCGGCAGCGACAGGTCCTGGGACGCAGTGGTGTCCTTCTGCGAGGAGGTGATGTCGCAGAAGGAAGCTGCGGAAAGGGAGAGGGAAAACACGTCCACTCTCCCGAGCCGCAGCAGGCGCACCGGGCGCCGGAGGCGGGGGGGTCACAACATCCGACTCCCCCCGTAGCGGTCCATCGAGCGGGCGGATTGGGGGAAATCCGTTCGCTCCGTATATGGACCCGAGGTGGCGTGCGTAGTGTCCCTCGCACGCCCCTCAGCAGAAGGTGGTCAAGGGGGGTGAGCACCCCTCCCCCCCTGTGACAAGTGGGGGTCCGCAGTGGCGGACCGGCACCGCCGGGTCGCGGACGAGTGCTGGCTTGAACCCGCGGCCCGGTATAATGGTGCAGATGGGACACTCCTGTGTTTTTAGTCGGTGCGAGTCCGACATCACCTCGTCGCCTCCCCCGGCGGCGGGGTACCCATAAGGGGTTTTCACAGGGTCAAAAAAAAAAAAAAAAAAAAAAAAAGGTTAGGTTAGGTTTTTTTTTTTTTTTTTTTTTTTTTTTTTTTTTATATAACGAGCTACCTCCAACATTATTGGAGCCTTTCTATATCGTGTTCTCTTGCATACTAGTTCTCGCTTTTATTCCTCTCGCACTTTTATTCTTCATACAGGTTCTTTCTTTCATCCATCTTTTCTTACTCTCTTGTCATTGGTGGGTTTCCAATGCTGCACTATTCTATATTATCTATCTACTTTGTTTGTTCCTTTTTGGGATTCCTTTTGTTGTTTCTGGGAGTTATGGGTTATATTTATTTGTTCGTAATTTCTTTACTAAAGGAGTCTTATGCTATTTTACATATCTTACAATTGTACTTATTTTTACTTATATATATCTTACGTCTATTTCCAACTTACTAACAGTGTTTTCTCAATATTTATCTTACGTATAATTTCTACTTTCTTATGTTTATTTTAATCTTTGCTTTTATGATGCTATTTAATATTTTCAAAATATTATTTCATCATAATTTCCTTACTGATTACTTTATTATTTCTAGTTCCTCTATTATACGAGTTATTTCTGGTTTGTTTGTTTTATTTTTGTGCGTTAATTGCCCTGATTTCGCATGAAATGAGGCACAATTGGCTTTCCTCACTTTATTTTTCCATTTGGTCCTTTTTATTTGTGTTAGTTTGCTTTGGACGCCTTTAGCAATACGCTACTGTCGATCTGGCAAGCGTGTCCCACTTTCTGCGTATTGGGCATTCACCACTGAAGGCATTGTGCTCCGCGCGCTCGAGTTTTGCTTTAGTGCAATTTCGGCAGGTGGGTACACTGCTTGCGAGCCACTCGGTGCATTCCAGCTTCAGGTGGGGGCCGCCACAGTGGCTGCATAGGTCAGCTGGTTCTTTACACAGACGTTTACCATGGCCGTACCCCAAGCATCGGGTGCACTGCACCAACGGCGTCTGGTCCTCAACGTGTACTCTCTGGAGGTCTATCCGGAGCTTCTCCTCCTCTATAGACCTCTTCCAGATTTTGGGGGACACGCTGAGCACGATATGGTTCGTGTGTGGGTTACGCGTTTTCCTCCTATATCTTACATGCATCCTTATATCCTCGCCTTCGAGGCCGTGGAAAATCTCCCGATTCTGATTTCTGAGTGCTCTGAGGATGTCCTCATCGCTATGTATCAGCAGTACATCCCTCAGAATCAGTAATGGGTCTCTATTTTTCACTTCCTCGACGGCGAGGTTAGCTCCTTGTTTCTCCAGCCTTTCCTTGATTTTACTTCTCTCCTCTCTTGTTTCGAAGCCCATTATAACCTTCCTGTCTTTTGCTTTCCTCACCCTCTCCACCTTTACCCATCCCTCTGTTGCATCGACGGCTTTTCTAACCCGGTCCAGAACTTCTTCGCCGGTTTCGGTCTCGTCTTTTGAAGTCACTACAATTGAGTGCAGTGCACTTCGCGTATGTAGTAACTTCTCGTTCTGAGCCGTGTTCCTGGGTAGGGCCTTAGGAATATCTGCGAGTTGCTCTTTTATCTTTTCCATTTCCCTAAACGTGGTGTCTATTTTTTCCCCTTGCTGCTTCAGGAGTTTTATTAGTTCCTTTCCTTCCGCTTCCTTGAGGTTATCTTCCTTCTTTTCCTGTATTACCCTCTCTTTTTCTATATCCCCTGTTTCTTCCGTCGTGTTTACACCCATTTCTTTAGTTTCAGGTGCCTTTGGTTTGGCTGTTGCTGCTACTGTCCCTATCTTTGCTGCTGCTGCTTCTGCCGTGGCGTCCTTCACCAGCTGGTAGAGATTCTCCACCCCCGCAATGATCCCAGCCTTCAGATCGGTCCTCAGGTTGCGAGACTCGCTCACGCAATGTTTCACCCTCTGAAGCCAGGTCCGAGCCTGAGATACGCGGTTTGTGGAGTTTGCGGGCTCCTGTTTTTGCCCCGGCGGCGCCCCGGGAGATTCCACAGATGCTCTTCGCGCCGCTCCCTTTGTTTCCAGAGGGGGCATTGGCTTTTGCTTTGTCTTCCGAGGCGTCGTCGGTGCCAACAGATGGGCCGTTCTTTTCGGTGAGTATGGGTGTGTTTCTGGTGTTTTGGGCCTTGTATCCGCTATCCCCGCTTCCCATTCTCCAATGCTACGCCTTACATTGGAGGCGTGCGTCGCTTCTTGTGTGGAAGGTCCGGCCTTCTCTGTGTCCATTTTGGAGGTCTGGGAGTTGTCTATAACGACTGCCTTTTTTGCGGGTGTTCTGATTGTAGCGGCCATTTCGGGGTAAGTTTAATCCAGTCAGTTACGCACACGATATAGAAGTATTGTAAGTAAGCTCAATAAAGCTTACAGTATCAATTTATGTCTAAGTGTACCGGTCAAAAAACACGGTGCACAAAGGTCAGTTTTGTGGGGCTTAGTACCCCCACGGGGTCACGAGCCCTTATAGACGAGCCCCAACACGGTAGCTCCAGTCCAAGGGGTTCTGAAGATGTGGCAAGCCGAAGTCCGGTTGCTAGTCGGTGAGTCTATGTGGTGGGTTTTTATTTTGGTACGCCGTATACTGCTGTCAATATTCGGTCCTGGTCCCGCGCGATGACGTCGGCCGCAGTCAGGCAGAAATGGTACTGACTGGTACTTCTGTTTTCACAACATATGTGGAGATATGCTGCTTACAGCACGACGATCCGTGACAGCGATTTTGTGCTATAGGTAGTAGGTACTGAGGTTGTGGGGGGGAAGGTGTAACGTAACAGCTCCGGGAAATATATTAAAAAGATGTGCTTGAAAATTTAATTTTTCTAGTAAAGGACATGTGTTAATAGTTCAGAGTGTATAAGATAGATGGCAGCACTTGTATGTTGGAGTGTGGTGAATTTCCTAGTGAAGCATGTGTGTTAGTAGTGTATGTGTTTTCCAACAGATGGCAGCACTTGTGTGTTGAGATGTGGTAAGTTTCCTAGAGGAGGACTTGTGTTAGTAGTACGAAGTGCATAAGATAGATGGCAGCACCTGTATGTTGGGGTGTGGTACGTTTCCTAGGGAAGGATGTGTGTTAGTAGTTCCTAGTGTATCCAACAGGTGGCAGCACTAGTATGTTAAGATGTTGTGAGTTTCCTAGAGAGGGATGTGTGTTAGTAGTGTGTGGTGTATATGGTAGATGGCAGCTCCTGTATGTCAGGTGTGATGAGTTGCCTGTGAAGGATCTACGTTGGTAGTGTGTGCTGTATAGTATAGGTGGCGACACTATTGCTAATGTCAGTCAAGTGTGGTATATTACTTGGTAGGAAATGTGTGTGTTGGTGTTTCGCACTGTATTCGGTAGGTGGCGACTCTGTTGCATCTATGTACAAAAGCGTAAATAACTAGGGGAGGATTTTGGAAAAATGTCTATTTCTTTGGAGTGCGTGGGCGGATTTTATAAAGGTTTACTGATCTAGAATCTGTATTAAATTATGCTTCTAATTATTATAATAATGTGAGGATTAATGTATATAAAGGCTGGTTATGTGGGATTCGAAATAGTTTATTTGGGAATTTTTATGAAAAATGAAAATTTGGATTTATCTCAGGTTATATAAGGGATAGATGGGGTTTAATACCAGAGGGGTTAGTTATTGTGCCCAAGGCACACCTCGAATTCCTTAGAACGGAATATAACTTGGAATTAAGGAAGTGGTTTTTCAAATTACGTAAATATTTAGTTACGTGACCTGTACCACACCTGATAAGTCTTTTAGGAAAACAGCTATATTATTTGAATCACTGAGCCTAAAATTAAAATATAGCCGACGTTTTGTAGCAGAGGAATTGTAGAATTTAATGAAATTTTAAGACAATATGATTGTCAATCTAATTAAGGAGATAAATGCCGTGAAAAATGAGGTAGCAAATGGCTTTGTTCACGGTTAGTTCACCCACGCCGTCGCTCAGGGGGCGCCACCGGCGATTTGGCGGAAAGAAAACTTGTACAATGTAAACAAACCAGGGAAGGGTTTTGGAAAAACGTTTGTTTCTTTGGTATGCGTGGATGGATTTTCTAGAGGTTTACTAATTTGGAATCTGTATTAAATTGTGCTTCTAGGTGATATAGTAAAGTGAAGATTAGTGCATAGAATGAGGGTGTGCAGAGCTGGTTAAATGTGATTTGAAGTTTTTAAAGGGAATTTTATGGAAAAGTGGAAATTTGGATTTATCTCAGGTTGTGTAGGGGATAGATGCAATTTAATGGCAGGGGGGTTAGTTTTTATGCTCGGGGCACAATACTATCTCCTCAAAACGGGATATAATTTGGAAATAAAAAAGTGACTTTTCAATTTACGTAATTATTTTAGTGACGTGACCTGTACTATGCCTGTTAAGTCTTTTGGAAAAATGGCTATATTATTGGAACCACTGAACCTAGAATTATGATAAAGCCACCGTTTTGAAGCAGAGGGGTTGCAGTATTTAATAAGATTTTAAAATAATATGATTATCGATCTAATTAGGGAGATATATGCCGTGAAATATGAGGTGGCAGGATGGCTCGGGGAAAAGGGTCCTGGAGGTCAGGGTTTAGGGTTTAGGTGAATTTGAGGGATGGTTTTGGTATGTGGGAGGGATAGCACAGTATTGAAAAAAATATCGCTCACCCCGGTTGACTCCTTAAGGTTGGTGATTTAGGGGTCCAAACACTGATATGGTAATATCTCAGTGGATTGTTGTCCAATCTTCCTGAGATTTCCAGGGTAGACGTAGGCACTCACGATACACCAATTCGTAATTTAAAAAGTATATGTTAAGGCGACCAATTGAGCGTCGCACGCACTTGTTTGTTTGGGCGTTTAAAAAACGTTTAAAAAACGCCCCGCGATCCAGTTTTTTGTCG